>CAUYPK010053547.1:0-24998 GCA_963574355.1 Loris lydekkerianus | reverse complement strand
CTTGAGACCCTGGGATAAAACCCACTTGGTCATGGTGTATAATTTGTTTGATGTGTTGCTGGATTCTGTTTGCTAGGATCTTAATGAATATTTTTGCATCAGTATTCATTAGAGATATTGATCTATAATTTTCTTTTCTTGTGGGTCTTTTCCTGGTTTTGGTATCAAGGTTATGTTTTCTTCAAAGAATGTGTTGGGTAGTATTCCTTCTTTTTCTATATTTTGGAAAAGATAAATTAATATAGGTACTAGTTCCCCTTTAAAGGTTTGGTAGAATTCTGATATGAAGCCATCTGTTCCTGAACATTTCTTATGGGGAAGATTTTGTATAGTTGATGCTATTTCAAAACTTGATATGGGCTGTTCAACATTGCCACTTCATTCTGGCTAAGTCTAGGAAGGTGGTGTGCTTCTGAGTATTGGTCTGTTTCCTTCAGCTTTTTGTATTTCTGAGAATAGAGTTTCTTGTAATATTCATTAAGGATTTTTTGAATTTCTGAGAAATCTGTTGTTATTTTGTCTTTGTCATTTCTGATTAATGAAATTAGAGATTTTACTCTTTTATTCCTGGTTAGGTTATCTGAAGGTTTATCTATTTTATTGACCTCTTCAAAAAACCAACATTTTGATTTATTGATCTGTTGTATAATCCTTTTGTTTTCAATTTCATTTAATTCTGCTCTAATTTTGGTTAATTCTTTTCTTGTGTTGGGTTTGGGATTGAAATGTTCTTCCTTTTCCTCTTGCTTGAGTTGTTCCATTACATTGTTACCTTCCTTTCTTTCTGTTCTCTTGTGGAAGGCTTGCAGTGCTATTAATTTTCCTCTTAGGATACCCTTTGCAGTATCCCAGAAGTTCTGGTAATTCATGTCTTCATTATCATTTTGTTCCAAAAATTTGGTAATTTCTTTCATCTCATCTATGACCCAGCTATCATTCAGCATAAGGTTAGTTTCCATGTTTTTTTGTGAGCATGCAGATTCCTGTTGTTACTGAGTCCAACTTTTATTCCATGATGGTCCGAGAAAATACAAGGCATAATTTCTATTCTTTTAAATTTGCTGAGTTTAGACTAAGATTGTTCAATTTTAGAGGCTGTTCCAAGGGCTGATGAGAAGAATGTGTATTCAGTTTTGTTAGCATGAAATGTTCTATAGATGTCTGTTAAATCCAAGTATTGAATGGTTAAGTTTAAGTCTAAAATTTCTTTGCTTAGCTTCTTATTAGAGGATCTATCCAACAGTGCCAATGTGGTGTTAAAATCTCCAACTATTATGGTGCTAGAGGAAATCAAGTTGCTCATGTCTGTTAGAGTCTCTCTTATAAATTGAGGCACATTCTGGTTGGGTGCATAAATGTTAATAATTGAAATTTCACCATGTTAGTTTTTTTTCTTAACAAATATGAAGTGACCATTCTTATCCTTCCTTACTTTTGTTGGCTTAAAGCCTATTGTGTCTGCGAATAAAATTGAAACACCTGCTTTTTTCTGATTTCCATTTGCCTGAATTATATATGACCATCCCTTCACCCTGAGTCTATATCTTTTAAGGTAAGAAGAGATCCTTGTATGCAGCAGATATCTGGCCTGAGTTTTTGTATTCAGTCAGCCAAACTGTGCCTCTTTAGAGGACAATTTTAGCCATTCACATTAATTGAGAGTATTGATGAGCCTGGTAGTATTTTGGGTATCAAGTTTCTTGAAAGTCCAGTGGACATTTTTAATCCTTTCGCCACTGTGGAAGTTGTAATTTGATCAGAAGTTTCTGAGTGAATTTACTTTGGTTGTAGAGCATTGTGCTTGACATTGTGGAGGATGGGTCTGAGAATATCCTGGAAAGCTGGTTTAGTTATGGCAAATTTCTTCAACATGTGAATGTCATCAAAGTATTCAATTTCTCCATCATAAATGAAATTCAGGGAAAGTGCCTGTGGCCTAGTGAGTAGGTCACTCTAGGCCCATGGCCCAAGAGTGGTGGGTTGAAACCTGGCCCCAGCCAAACTGCAAGAAAAAAATAGCAGGCATTGTGGCAGGTGCCTGTGGTCCCAGCTACTTGGAAGGTTGAGGCAAGAGTATTGCCTAAGCCCAAGAGCTGGAGGTTCCTGTGAGCTGTGACATCAGGGCACTCTACCAAGGGCAACAAAATGAGACTCTGTCTTTAAAAAAATAATAAAATAAAAATGAATAAATGAAACTCCATTTAGTTTGATACAGGATCCTGGGTTAAAAGTTATTTCATTTTAGGAGGTTAAAGGTCGATGACCATCCTCTTCTAGCTTAAAAAGTTTCAGCAGAGAGATCTGCTGTCATTCTAATATTCTTCTCCTTGTAGGTTATGGTTTCCTTACATCTGGCTATTGCATAATTTTCTCCTTCATACTAACTTTGGTGAAGTTAATTATGATTTGTGTAGGTGATGCTCTATTTGGATTGAGTTTTTCTGGGATTCTGAAACTGTCAGCTGTCTGAATTTCACAATCTCTTGCCCTGTTTGAGATGTTCTCCCCAATTATCTCTTGGAATAGAGCATCTGGGCCTTTCGAAGCAACTTTGTTGCTGTCAGGGATTCCTATAAGGCAAGTGTTAGTTTTTTGGTTTTTTTTTTTTAAATTATCCCACAGTTCTCTGAGAGAATGATCCATTTTTGCTCTCTACTTCTCTTCCTCTTTGAGCATTTGGGAGCATTCAAAAGCTTTGCCTTTAATGTCAGAAATCTTTTCTTCTGCTGGCTCCATTCTGTTACTGAGGGATTCTACTGTATTTCTCATATCTTAGAAGTCTGAAAATTCTTGTCTCAATGGGTCAAAATCTTTGGTGATTTTCTCTTTGATTTCATTGAATTCTTGAGACAACTTTTGAATTATTCCTAGAATTTCTAATTCCAACTTACTTCCATTCTGTTAATTTTATTTGCCATCCAAATTCTAAATTCGATTTTTGACATCTGAGCCATTTGTTTATGAATGGATCTTCTGGTGTTGTTGTTCCTTGGGGGAGTTTATCTGCCCTGATTAACTCTGCTAGAGTTTTTCTGTAGATTCCACCCCATGATTATTTTTCACAATTTGGCTAGATGAGCAGGTAAAGGTAAAATTGGATTGGAGGCTCCTGGAATAGTGATTAACCAGCCCTTTGCCCAAGAGCTGGCACTGGTGACTGTAGCTTTTCTCCTACAGCTTTGCAAAGGACCTGTACAGTACTAAACCCTGAGACTCTTGGGACCTTCCTGGTGTGGTGGGGCTAGGTGGCTCTGTCTTGTGTTCATCTAGTCTCTGTCTAATCCTAATGAATCAGTAACTCTGGGTTAAGTCTCAGCTGTGGAGAAATACAAGCAACTAAGATACCCCGCCAACCAGGAGCAACAACTGAAAAAGGAAAATCAAGCCTTCCTACAAAAACCAGGGTACCACCTTGGATGGTCCTCAGGTGATTGGTCCAAGTCAAGATTTCTAATTCAATTGTTCCAATCAGTACCAGGTCTCAAGTGGGAGAGTTCAAAAGGTCTCCAGCAACTAGATAGCAGGGGTCTGCTGGCAGCTCGAGTGTGGCTTGCTTCAGTGCACAGTGGAGTCAGAAGGACTTGCCCAGCAAATGAGTTAGTATGGGGAGGTTGATGCCTCCTTCTCGACCTTGTCCTTCTGTGACACCCAGTCTCTGGCATCCCCACAGGGCTGTGACCCAGTTCCCTCCAGTGAGCAGATGCACCAGGGGTTTGCACCTGCTTGAGTCACAGGGAGATCTATATCTTCTTGGCCAGGCTGTCACACTCTGCCACCAGCCAGCATGGAGAGCCAAAGCTTAACTACCTCAGGTGCTTAATGGAAGCTGGGGAGTGTCACTCAGTTTCAGCCCCACCCCAGATTGATGTTGCTGCCACTTATATTCTCACAGAATTTGCATTTCTGTCCCGGCTGTATTACTGTGGGCCAGGCGCTGTTTGAGTTCACAGAAACTGTGACTCAGCCCCGCCATGTGCTGCTGCCACTGTGCTAGTTCTCACGGAGTTGGCTTCTCTGTCTCCACTGCACTCTGTGTTGGGGCAGGCATAGTTAGAGTTCACAAAGGGTTCTCAGTTCCTGCCGCTCCCTGAGTTGATGCCACTGCCATGCCTGCTTTTGTCCCAGCTGTGCTCTGCTGGGGCCAGTTGCATCCTGTGCTCACAAAAACAGCAATTCTGACTCAGCCTTGCTCTGGGAGTATGCTGCCTCTGTGCGCATGTATTCTAGTGTCTGTACCTGCCAAGGTCCACCTGGGCAAGTACTGCCTCAGGCATACCCTTTGCTCATGGGGCCTGCTTTTCCATGGCTGCCACTGGATAGAGGCCCAGCTCCCTCAGGTTGGTAAGAGGAACAGGAAGTTTTTCTGCAGAATATCACCAGGGGTATGAGCTTTAATATTGCTGCTGCTGCTACCACCGCCAGGACTGCTGCCACTGCTGTGCTGTGCCACAGGGCATCATTTTTCCCTCTCCTATATGGCTCCCTCGCACCAGAGTCCCCACTTTAAACCAGTGTCACTGATTCAGCACAGACTTATAACAGCCCATGCCTTGTCCATTCCTCTCAAGAAAATGCCAAAGAGTCTGGACTCAGCAGGAGACAGGCTTCCAGACCTTAGGGTAGAACTGGAGGGGAGTACTGGGAGTTCAGAATTTTGGGTAGAGTATATGTTCAGTTTTATGCCTGGTGGGAGAGTGCCATGGCACAGCATTGGGTCCTCTCTGTGGGAGTAAATCTGGTTCTTAGTGGCTCTCTCCTGTGGAATAGAAAAAGAAGAGATCTGAACCCTGGCAACCTTGTCATTTGTTTGTAGAAAGTACACTGTGAGCTGTTCTTATGGGGGAGGGGGCTCACATACGCTTTGTCATGGGTTTTGTACCTATTGTTTGTTTCCTTGGGGTCGCAGCTTGCCTCAGCAGTAGTCATGTGCACTCTTCAATCTTCTCTCTTGGCTCAGCTCCAAACCATCAGCTTACTTGATAAATTTCTGTCCTTTAACTCTCCTTCTGGACAAGAGCATCTGTGGAAAGCTATCTCCAGTCAGCCATCTTGCCTCCTCCCATCCTGAGTTTTCAATATGTGGAAAATCAAATAAAATCTTTCCTTCAAATAAACCTGTTTCTCCTTTTCTATTAGTAACATTTTCCTTTGACACTTAGATTGTCATTCTCAACTCTTCTTTTTCACCTCCAAAACAAGCCTGTTGTTCTGTCTTCCAAATGTACTTTGAATTTGTTCACATTCTGTGGGCTTCTGTCTAAATTCAGAACCTCCTGTCAAGGGGCTTAGGACCCATGGCCTTTTAACAATACTTCTTCTGATTAATGTATTATTTAAATGACTATCTTGACCACATTTTCTAACATAGATCTTCATACTCACCTGCTTGGAAATCTTTCAGGCCATACTTAGCCACACTTTCAAGGCTTTCCATAATCTGGTCTCAGTCTCTCTTTCCAGTCTTCTTGTCTGTGACATGCAATCTGTATGCATCCACACTGGAAACACCTTAAGATTCCTTATTATAATATGTAAATTAACTCATGATATATGACAGAATTGTCTTGTTCTCAAATCTGTACCAGTTAAAATCATATTATGTCAAAAGGCTAACTCAAATATCATTTTCCCCCAAAGCTGTCCCTAATTGGCTTTCATCTGTTTTTTTGCCATTTTGCTACAGAAGCTTTTATCATAATCTTTCTTATATCTTGTTTTGCTCCCCCCCCATACTTAAAAATAACTACAGAAAACAAATTTTTAGGACATTCCAATAATTAATTCAGAGGCATGGTGAGTAAATAGATTTACTTCCTCTTTCTGCCCTTCCCCAATCCCATTATTTTCACAGATAAAACCAGTGGCAAGTGTTACTTCCAGAACTTTCTCCATGCATTGATAATTATACATCTGTTTTATAAACTTAATTTGTAGTAAATCAGAACAATATACATTTACGGGGTACAATGTGATGATTTGATATACAATGTGGAAAGTTTAAATCAAACTAATTAAAATAAACATCACCTCACTTACTTATCTTTGTGGTAAGACATTTATAATATACTCTTAGTTGTCTTGAAATGTACCCTTGCATTGTGTACTTTAGGTAAGATCCTGCCAAATACCCTCCCTCCACTTGCCTTCCGTCTTTCCTTCTTCTTTCTCTTCTCTCTCCTCTTTCTTTCTGAACTATCTTTGTGTTTTATCATTCATATGAATGTGTAAGTGTTTATATTATTGGCATTCTTCAGATACTTTACAAAGAAGAATATGTTTCAGGTCCATGCAGGTAAACATAAAAGACGCTTCTCTCTTTTTATGGCTGCATATTATTCCACCATATACAACTACCACAATTTGTCCATTCAAGAGTTGATGGGCATCTACGCTGTTTCCATGATTTGGATGTTGTGAAATGGGCTGCAATAAACATTCTGGTGCATATCTTTGTTGTAAAATGATTTTTGTTCATCTGGGAAGATACCTAATATGATATTGCAGGTATCATTTAGTTCCTTGAGAATTCTTCACACTTCTTTTCCACCAGTGGTGTAGAAGTGTTCCTTTCTCTTCACACCCACCCAACATTTGTAGTTTTGGGATTTTTGTGATGTGGGCTAATCTGACTGGAGTTAGATGATATCTCAAAGTGGTTTTGATTTGCATTTCTCTGATGATTAAAGATGATGTGCATTTTTTCATGTGTTTGTAGGCTATGTGCCTGTCATCTTCAGAGAAGTTTCTGTTCAAGTGTCTTGCCCAACAAGAGAAGGTTTTTTTTTTTTGTTGGTGTTCTTTTCTTATTTATTAGTTTGAATTTGCTGTGGATTCTGGTTATTAGACCTTTGTCAGAAACATAACCTGCAAAAATCTCCCTTTCAGAAGGCTGTCTGTTTGCTTTACTTGTAGTGCTCTTAGCTGTGTAGAAGCTTTGTAGCCTGATCAGATTCTGATAATGTATTTTTGGTATTGCTTGAATTGCCAGGGAATTTCTCCTCATAGAATATTTTTCCAGGCCAGTATCTTCAATCATTTTCCCTGCTCTCTCTTCTGATATTTTTGTAGTTTCATGTTTTACATTTAATTCTTTTATCCAGTGAGAATCAATTTCTGTTAGTGGTGAAAGATGAGGGTCTCATTTCAGTCTTATAGTCATCAGCCAATTCATCCAGCACCATTTATTAAATTGGGTCTCTTTCTCCCAGTGAATGTTTTTGTTAGGCTTATCAAAGAACAAATGACGATATGTGTTTGGGTTCATCTCTAGGTTCTCTATTCTATTTCATGTATCTACATCTATGTTTTTGTGCCAGTACCATGCTGTTTTGGGTGCTATAGATTTATAGTATAGTCTGAGGTCTGGTAATGTGATACCTCCTGATTTGCTTTTATTTCTGAATAAATGTATTGGCTATTCGAGTTTTTATTCTGATTCCATTTAAAGCAAAATCCTATTTTTCAAGATCTTTAAAGTATGACATTGGTGCTTTGATAGGGATTGTATTAAATCTGTAGACTGCTTTGTGTTGTATGGGAATTTTAATGATATTGATTCTTTCTAGTACAAACATGGTATGTTTTTCCATTTGTTAATATCCTCAGCTATTTCTTTTCTCAGAGTTTCATATTTCTCTTTATAGAGATTTTTCACTTCCTTTGTTAGATAAATTGCCAGGTATTTCATCTTCTTTGGCACTACTGAAAAAGGAAAGAGTCCTTGACAATATTTTCAGTTTGACTATAGTTGACATGTATAAAAGCTACTGATTTGTAAGTATTGATTTTGTATCCTGAGATGCTGATGTATTCCTTGATTGCTTCTAAGAGTTTTATAGTTGAGTCCCTGGGATTTTCCAGGTATAACATCATATCATCCATGAAGAATGAGAGTTTGACCTCCTCTGATCCCATTTGAATACCCTTAATCCCCTTCTCTTGCCTGACTGTGATGGCTAGGACTTTCATTATTATGTTGAATAGCAGTGGTGACAATGGGGATTGTCTAAACAAAAATGTTTTCAATTTAACTACATTCAATATGATATTGGCTGTGGGTTTGCTGTAGATGGCCTCTATCAGTTTAAGAAATGTCCCATCTAAGCCTACTTTCTTAAGTGTTCTAATCATAAAAAGATGCTGCATAGTATCAAAAGCTTTTTCTGCATCAATTGATAGGATCATATAGTCTATTGTTTTTATTTTATTTATATGGCATATTATATTTATAGATTGACATATGTTGAACCAACCTTATAACCCTGGGATAAAACCAACTTGATTGTGGTGTATAATTTTTTTGAGATGTTGTTGAATTCTGTTTGCTAGGATCTTATTGAATATTTTTATATAGATATTCATTAATATAATATTGTTCTAGTATTTTCTTTCTTTGTTGGGTCCTTTCCTGGTTTGGGGACTAATATGATATTTGCTTTATAATATGTGTTGGGGGAAGAGTCCATTTATTCCCCTATATTTTGGAAAAGGTTATGTATAATATAGGTACTAGTTCCTCTCTGAAGGTTTGGTAGAGTTCTGATGTGAAGCCATCTGGTCCTGAACTTTTCATTTTTGGAAGATTTTGTATGGTTGATACTATTTCAGTGCTTGATATAGGTCTATTGAAAATTTCTAATTATTTCTGGTTGAGTCTAGGAAGGTAGCATGCTTCCAGGTATTCATCCATTTCCTCCAGATTGTCACATTTTTAAGAATAGAGTTTTTTGTAGTAATCATTAAATATTTTTTGAATTTCTATTGGTATCTAGTGGTATCTATTGTTATTTCTCATTTATTGTTCCTGATTAATTTATCATAATCAATTCAGAATTATGTTCTGATTAATTTTAATTTTCTGTTTCTGGTTAGGCTAGCCAAAGGTTTATCAATTTTATTAATCTTTTCAAAGAACCAACTTTTTGTTAAATTGGTCTTCTGAATGATTCTTTTATTTTCAATTTCATTTAATTCTGCTCAATTTTGGTGATTTCTTCTGCTGGGTTTGGGGTTGGATTGTTCTTTCTTTTCCAGTTGCTTTAGACGACCCATTAGGTTGTTGACTTTCTCTCTTTCTGTTTTCTTGATGAAGGCTTCTAATGCTATAAATTTCCCTCTTAGAACTGCCTTTGTAGTATCCCACAGGTTTTGATAATTTGTATCTTCATTATAATTTTGTTCTAAACATTTGATGACTTCCTTCTTAATTTCATCTTTGAGCCAGCTATCATTCAGCCTAAGGTTATTTAGTTTTCGTGATTTTGTTTGAGTATAAAGATTTCTGTTGCTTTGAGTTCAAATTTTATTCAGTGATGCTCTGAGACAATACAAAGAATAATTTATGTTCTTTTAAATTTGTTGAGATTAGACTTGTGTCCTAAGATATGATCAATTTTGGAGGATGATCCATGAGCTGATGAGAAGAATGTGTATTCAGTTTAATTTGGATGAAATGTTCTATAGATATCTCTTAAGTCCATTTGCTTCAGGGTCAAGTTTAAGTTTTTTCTTGGGGGATCTATCCAGAACTGGTAAAGAGGTATTAAAATCTCCAACTATTTTAGTGTAGAAAGATATCAGTTTGTTGATATCTGTTAGGGTTATCCCTAAATTGAGGAGAATTTAGGGAGGGCTCATAAATGTTAATTATTAAAATCTTTTTATGTTGAGCGTTTTCCTTAACAAATACATAATGTCCATCCTTGTCTTATCTTATCTTTGTTGGTTTAAATCCTACTATATCTGCAAATAAAATCGCAACCCCTGCTTTTTTCTCATTTCCCTCTGCCTGTAATATGGATGTCCATCCCTTCACCCTGAGTTTTTTTATCCTTCGAGGTAAGATGAGTCTCTTGTAGGCACAGATACCTGACCTGAATTTTTGTATTTAGTTAGCCAACTTGTGCCTCTTTAGAGGACAATTTAAGCCATTCCCATTAATTGAGAGAATTGATTGGTATGGTAGTGTTTTGGCTGTCATGTTTTTCAAAAGTCCAGGGGATATTTTTAATTCTTTCACCAGAGTGAAATTAGGTTTTATTTGATAAATTCAGCACGAGTTTACTTTGATGGGATACTATTGTGCTGGTCATTATGGAAAATGGATCTGGTATTTCCTGGAGATCTGGTTTAATTATGGCGAATTTCCTCAACATGTGTATGTCAGTAAAGTATTTGATTTCTCCATCACAAATGAAACTCAGTTTAGCTGATACAGAATCCTGGGATGAAAGTTGTTTTGTTTTAGAAGATTGAAGGTTGATGGTCATCCTCTTCTGGCTTAAAGAGTTTTGGCTGAAAGATTTTCAGTCATCCTAATATTTTTCCCTTTGTAGGTAATACTTTTCTTATGTCTGACTGCTTGCAAGATTTTCTCCTTCATCTTAACTTTGGCAAAGTTAATTACAATGTGTCTAGGATATCCTTTATTTGTATTGAGTCTGAAACTGTACTATCTGAATTTCTGTATCTCTTGCCATGCTTGGGAAAATCTCCTCCACAATATCTTGGAGTAGAGCATCTGTGCCTTTAGAACCATCCTCTTCTCCTTTAGGAATTTCTATAAGTCTGATGTTTGATCTTTTGGAGTGATACCACAACTCTCTCAGGAAATGATCAGTTTTTGCTTTCCATTTCTCTGCCTCTTTCAATGCTTGGGATTATTTTCTTTTTGGGGAGATTTTGTCAAAAGCCTTATCTTCAGTTTCAGAGATTCTTACTTCTGTCTACTCAACTCTATTACTGAAGGATTCTATTGTATTTCAAAGCTCCTTGAATAAGTTTTTCATTCCCTTGAGCCCTGCTGTCTCTTTTCTCATTGTGTCCATATCCTTGGTGATTTTGTCTTTGAATTTATTAATTTCTTGAGATAACTTTTGAACAATTCTTTGGATTTCTATTTCCATCCTTTCCGCCATTCTATTCATTTTATTTGCCATCCATATTCTGAATTCTATTTTGGACAATTCAGCCATTTGTATGTCAAATGGTATCTTCTGTTCTATCTCCTTTTTCTCTCCTTGGGGGAGTGGATCTATTCCAATTATTCATGTTTCCAGAGTTCTTCCACTTGTTTCACCCCATGATTATTTTCTGCAGATTGGATAGGGTGAGATTGGATTGGGGGGCCCAGGAAATGGAGTTAACTGGCCCTTTATCAAATGAGCTTGGGCTGATGATTGTGACTTTTTCCCTACAACTTTACAAAGGTTCCTTTTAGAGCTGCAGCCAGAGACTCTGGGGACCTAGTAGGTGTGATAGTGCAAGCTGGCTCTGTCTTGTAGTCAGCCAGTTTCTCTCCAATCATAATAAATCATGGTATTAGGCTGAAATCTCAGCTGGGAAAAGATGTAAGTAAGTGTGTCACCCTGCCCCCCACGAGCAACAGCTGGCAGAGGAAAATCAGTCCCTCCCACTACAAAACAACCACCACTCAACTTTGGCGGGTCCTTGGGTAAATACCCCAGGTCAAGAGTTATGATCCAATTGTCCTAGGTGGTACATGCACTTCTCAACAGGGAGAGTTCAAAGGGTTTCTAGCCACCTGATAGTAGGAATCCACAGGTGGTTCCCTATTGAAACATGAGTTAACTCCATTTCCTGGAGCCCCCAATCCATGTAGTCTGGTTCTTTCCAGTGAGCAATGGAGTCAGGAAGGTGGGCCCTGCCAAAGAGTCAGTCCTAGGACGTCAATGCCTCCACCACCTGTCACACACCATTACCAGTTGCCCTGAGGGGCTGGTGCCTGCTTCCTTCCACTAAGCAATGGAGTCAGGGAGGGTTACCCACCAAAGTCAAAGGGGTGTCAGCACCGCTGTCCCCACAGCACACTGCCACTGGCAACTCTGAGGGCTGGAGCCTGGTTCCCTCAAAGTTAGCAACAGAATCAGGAAAGTGCACTGCCAAATATCAGCCCGCTTTGTGTTTCTCTCTCCCACACAATCAGTGCTTCCACCCCTACCACACACTGCCACCACCAGCAACCCAAAGGCACTGGAGCCTGGTTCCTTCCTGTGAGCCACAGAATCAGGGGAGTGCACTGCCAACATCTGTCCCAGAGCATGAGTGCCTCTTCCCACCATGCACTGTGGCTGCATGGTGTGTCTCTGTCTCCCATGTGTCCCTCTCCCTCTGTGCCCCCAAACTTCCACTCAAGTCACTGTTTCTGTGCTGCTATCCAGTGGCCCACACAATGCCCAGGCCTCTCATGGAATTGCCAAACACTCCAGGATCTGCAGCGGGCAGGCTTTCAGACTGCCAGATGAGGGGGGAAGGGTGGACTGGGAGTTCAGAATTGTGGGGTAAATGTTTGTTCAATTTTATGCTGGGCAGGATGATGCCTAGGCTCACAAGTAGGACCTCCCTGGAGGGGAGGCCCAGTGTTTAGAGGCTGTCTCCTGTGGGATAAAGTAAGAGGTCTTTTGTTCTCTGCTCACTTGTAGAGAACCTATAGCAAGCCTCCATGTTGGGGAGGGGTCTCTCTTAATCTTGGTGATTGGCTTTGTACCTGGAATTTATTTTCTTGGATGACGTACATTTATCTATCTTGTTTCCTAGCTCAGCTCCCCACCTTCAGCTTCTTTGAGTCCATTATGTTCATTATCTCTCCCTCTGGACAGGAGCCTCTGTTGAAAGCTGCCTCTAGTTGGCCATCTTACTTTATATTTCTGTTTTAAGAACACTAAATAGGTGATATTAGACTCATGACCCCACAACTGGCCTCTTCACTTGGAAATAGTTATTGGGCACCCTGTTAGCATGTGGGGATTTGTCTCCTTCTTTTCAGCTGCTCCATTGCAGGTATCACAGGCACTACTAATTATCCTCCAATGCCTTTATTTTTTCTCTATAGTAATAAAATCCTTCAGACTTAAGTGGCACATGACTGTTAGAAACAAAAACTACATTTCCAGCTTCCTTATATAATAGGGAGAATGGTCTGAAAAAAAGTAAAAATATGTCTCTCTAAAATCTCCCACACTCCTTTTGGGAATTAAAACCTGCATCCCTGCCTTAGGACAGTGGTGGGAAAGGTCAGGGGAGTGTTCTTTGTTCTTCGTGCCACAGGAGATGGCTCAAGGGAATCGTCTGGGTGGAGGCCATAAGCTTGTCTTTGCCCAAGATGGGATGAATCAGAACCATCTACTATTGTTGAATAGCAATAGCTGGTAGCCGAAAACCTCGCCTTTAAGAGCTCTGTATTTCTGCTCTGAGGCAGCACATCAGACATTGGTAGTTTAAGATGAGAGTCTACCAACCTCCTCTTTCAGGGACAAATTATTAACTTCTCTTTCCTTCTCCTAAAACCCCTTGTACTTGTTTGTCTGATGTTGGTTTAAGGACAAATGCCAAACTTTTGGTATCAATTGTAGCTGTATGTAGCCACATAACAGAGTTCTGATCAATAGAATTAAGGAGAGATTGTTTGTACAACTTTTAGGAAGTATTCTCCTTCTCTTCTTTCCCTTCTATTGTAATGAATATAGAAACGATGACTGGAGCTGGGGCAGCCATCCAGGTCTATAATAATTTTGGAAATAGAATCCATGAAAGAGCAATAGTAGAAAAAAAAAAGGAAAAAAAAAGAAAGCTTACACTCTTGACTCTGTAGAATGCTACCCCAGCTTTGGACTGCCTAATTTCATATTTTTAAAAATAAACCTTTATGTACTATATCATAGAACTTTTAAGTCCCCATTTTTTCTTATGGTTTTTAATCTTTTTCCTTTTCTTTAGAGATAGGGTCTTGCTGTGTCACCAAGGCTGGAGGACAATACACTCTGCTTTTCCTAGGCCTCTTTGAGAATATTAGTAAGTTCTAGGCCTTCTCTCTTCAGAAAAACACACACATACATGTACCCTAAATTTTGCATACAGTTTGAACAGTCCATGAACCACTGAAGGCAGTCTATGAAATTTCAGGGAATCTATTTTCCTAGACTAAGAATTCCTGGGTAAAATTACCCTAAGTTTATTTTTTGTGAAAAGTCTAGAATTCTATCAGTCTAGTATGGTGATTAAGAGACTCCATGAGTCTTAAGTTGTCTGGATAATTTCCTCCCTAAGTGCTCAACCTTGAGCTGTAAATCAGTAGCTGGCAACCTGTTACACTTACGGGGCTTTCCACTTTCCCTTTAATGCATAGCCCCTCTTTACGGCCACTCACAAAGGGAGAGACTAGACCAGCCACTGCAGTAGCCTGACTTTCTGTCACATGGCAGCTAAATGCAGGAGCCAACTGCTCCCAACAAGTCTTTACCTACTGAGGAGTGCAGCTGACTAGGGACTGGGTGAAGTCCCCTCACCATGTGCTCCCCAGCCCTACCAGTCCTGATTGCTCTGTCCCCCCAAACCATAGTTCTCCTGAAACCACTGACCAATTGTGCTCACAGATACAGTGGCTAGAATGGTTTTTGGTATAGGTAGAACATGGCGCTTAGTCACAGTACTAGGAATTTCAAATGCAAATGTCTGTTTTTCAATTGCATGTAAAGTCATGGACTCAATTTTCCATTTCAATAGAATAGGTAAGAAATATTGGCAGCTGGAATAGTATTTAGAAAATGAAAATCAGGATGAAAAAGAAAGGAATAACTTTAAATTCATAAAGAGAAAAACATCAGAAGAATGAAATCCAATAAATAATATGGAATGGAGATGGCTATCATTTTAAAAGCTTTGAACTCACGTTTCTATTGCCAAGGCAACCATCACATTATGGGATTGCCGAACAACAAGGAAAAAGCAACAATAATCAGAACAAAAACTCTAAACAAGAGGAACAATTCCTGTACAGTTGTGAATTTAATAAAAAAGAGGATGAAACGCTGCTTTGTTCAAACTAACTTTTAATGGTAAGCAAAAGAAAGTGTTTGGGAAAATTAATATTCTCTTCTTTATTTTCAAAAAATATCAGAGAAAATATAATATGCCGTTCAAACTATGTATTCAGAGCCTGCTGAATTCACAAGGGGTTTTGTCAGTCCATTTTCTCAAAGATGTGGGTATGTCATACACAGTAATATTCCATATTTATTTAAAAGTCTGCAGGATGAGTATCTTATTAAGATACCTCTTCCCTCCAGAAGTTTAGATCTTAATGAAAACAAGGGAATAGATTGAACAATTTTTATTTCTTTTTTAAATTATTATTTGTGAAGGGGACTGTATCAAAGAGATCTGTACTAAGCATTCAAAGTAAGTATTGTGAGAGACCATAGACTGGGTAACTTCATAAGGAATATGGAATACAGGTAGCTGGATGTTAAGAGGTTTGGTCATTGTCTGGCTTGGCAATCTCACTTTCAGTTCTTGCTTTGTTTTGGGGCTAAGATTGACTGGACAACCAAAGTAAGGCAAGCATGAGATGAAATATATTGAAGAGAGAGCAAGATAGGATTCTAGAATAAGAGCAAGAGACACCACAGATGAGGACCAGACCCCTTGTTGGAGCAGAAGAATGCTGATTGTGGTCTGGGTGATGTTTTTATAGTGTCTGAAATGGGCCACCCTCATGGTTTAGACATCACTGTCACTATGGAGCCACTTTGATAGTTAAAGACAGGATAATTAGCTTTAGGTTGTCCTAAGTCACCTTCCAGATTCTACTGTACCGATGCCACTGGGCCTGTGGGCCTAGAAAGTCCTCTATATGTTTTGCAGTTGGCTGCTGAGTTCTGATTGGTAGATTGGTAGGGGGTTCCCTCCTCCCCAGTTCCGGCAGTCTCTGGCAACTGGATTAAGATGGGGCGACACCAAGAGCGGGCTGAACTCGTCTCTCCCCGTGGGACAAATTACTCGGGCAGCACCAAGGCAAAGCACCCCCTTTCATCCCAAGGGGGGTCTTGGAGGTCCCTGGCTCCCTACCTAACACCATCAGCTGATTTTTACTGAAAGTGAAATAGAAACCAAGTATATATAATATTAATGTATTTGTGTAATGTTTAGGTCAGGTAGTAGGGAAACAGACTTTTTAACAGCTATTTTCGAAAGTTCTTAGGTTTTTTAGATTTTGTTACTCTTTCCTTTCTACCCATTGCAACCTTGATCTTCAACTCCACACTCCCTCCCCCCCCCCACACCCCTATACACAGGAAGAGGTGAGGGTGGGTCAACTCCTATTAACTGTTAAGACTTCCGGCGCCAGTTTGCAATCACATGACTGTGTGTTATTGGATTTACGCCTGGGCTGCCCGCGTCTTTAACCCTTCTCATGGCAGGCTGATGTCTTAGTCCAAACATATTTTGTGCCGCCGCATCTTTACTTTCTTATCCAGGAGTTCTGTTACCTAATCTCGTAGAGAAAAACACGATGGAGAGACAACTGGCCATTCTGATGACCCAAAGTGCCAAGTGATGGGAATGCTGCGTTGTCCATGGCTGAAAAGCAGTGCAGGCGCCGTCCTGGGGGCAGCAGCTGCTTCTGCGGCTGGCCTGGGAAAGGCCAGCCAAGGGGACAGGAACAGGTCTGACCAAAACCGTCAGCACCGGCCCGAGCCCGCCGTCTCTGGTCCACGCCTGTGCCACACGGAGACTCCCTCCCCCCGGCTGACCCCGTTTCTGCCCTGGCTGTCAGCCAGCCACAATCACCACCGTGGTGAAGCACCCCGGGACCCCGTCTCGTCCCAGGCAATGGCTGCACCTTAAACAAATCTGTTCTTTTGGAAATGTCACCAGACAGCTCTGCTTGTCCCTGTGCAGCCAACCAAGGACTGTCACATGTATCTGAAGACCAATTGTGAAGTGTCTCCACTTACAAGAATCCGACCTTAATAGAACCAATGGGACATGGTGTCGGTATTAGCTCCTTTTACTGGATAAAACCTCCCCCCCTTTCTAGCCCACGGCGCCCCACCGACTTGCAGGTTTGCGTATAGACACCCTTGGAGAATTTAGCCTTGGGCTCTGTTTTGCCTTTCACAATGTTAGTTGTCATTTTAGCTTTGCCTGTGCTCTTGGCCCTGCCTGGGCCTCGCCTGGGCGGACCAGTGCTGTCGCCGGGACTGGCTTACGGATGTGGGAGCGGCTCCCGCTTGGGACACAGCAGAAAATTCAGCAGGGATGTGTCAGCGCCTGAAGCTGCCGAGGCTCAGTCTAGAGGGGATGGCGTGGTGGGACGGGAAAACGGTCCTTCTCCTTGGTGTTTTCCTGACGGTTCTATGCTGCGCAATAAAGGGGCATCTTTTCCATCTGTGTATCCTACAGGCCTGGTATTCTGTGAGCTACGCCATGTGCTTTGATTAAATCTTTTTTGCCTACATTAGCTTGAGCTGGATTGTTTCACTTGCCAAAAACACTTCCAGATACAGTCTCTTTAAAATGAAAATGAACGCATTGTCTAAGTTCTTTTGGCCTCACAGGAGAACTGCTTCCTGAAAGTACTGACCTCATTTTTTAAAGAGATGGATAAGCATTTATTTATATGCTGGGATTTCGAGAGAGGGTGAGCACATCACACTTCTAGGGTGAGAGCAGGGCAGGGGAGGGGCGTCCACTAGCTTCAAAGACTTCCCTTAAAGGCTGTCCAGCTTCCAAGAAATGCAGGGGGAGCTGAAGGCATGGAGGAGTCTGAAAGCTCAGTGCTGCATTAAGAAACTTTCCCACATGTGAGTTATTTGCCTATTGGAAATAAATCTACCTGGATGCTGTATTGATCTTTTTGACAAGACTGGCAAAAATCCCAGGGAGAGGATTTACCACTGAGAATGGCTTTGGGTCATCGCCTTCATAATGATATCCCTTTTTAGAGGCTCCTTTGGAATTTTGAAAATGCTCAGATAAAGCTAGTGGTTTCTGGCTCACTGCAGCACTGAGATACTGTGCTTTGGCTTTGGGAATCGGCACTGTGGTTAATTAATGCCTTTCCTTCAGGCTGACCCTAAGAATGGTATAACACCTTAGGCCGTATTCAACTTCATATTAGCATTCATGACACCCAGTGATAACTGAAATTGCTCTGAAAATGTGCAGCGACAATTTAAAACCAAATCATGTTTATGACTGTTTTGTTACCTGTGAAGTAAATTCAGAACATAGAAGGAAAAGGCAATCAAAGATAAATGACCTCGTTTTATTATTCTGCCTTTATTATCAGTATATTTTAATTACTTTTCTTCAAGTATCTGTGTTTGATATCTATCAGTGAAATGCCCATCTTTTTGGAGGTCTTATTTTTGGAGAGGATCTTGATTTTTAGGTAAGAAAAAGCTGAAAGAAATCATGGTGGAAAGTTTAATGTTAGGGAAATTATATTGTCTGCTTGGCAAAGGACTCATTTTCAAGGGAGAATTAGTGAAATTGAGAGAGTTCCATTTGAGTTTTAGCTTGTTTGGATTTTATGAGCCTTTGGAAAACATGTTCTCTAAATGAGTGCCTTTACTTTCTGAATATTAAAGACCCTATCTCAAGAGAGCTGGAAAATAGGAAGGGCAAGGCATTCAGGCATTTTTGGGAAATAACAGTGGTATTCTTTAGCACTGGATTTTTCCAATAAAGATTTTTTAATTTATTTTTAAGTGAGACACTATAATTGAACAGCATAGAAATTAAGCATGATTGCTGTCAGTGTTAACACGAAACTATAGATAAGAAAGATTTTAAAGTATTTTGGAGGACAGGGGCTATAGACACATTTATCTCAGCATTTCAGGCACCCAGCTTGCATGCTGTGTGACCTGTAGTTGGCACTGAGCAAATATTTGAATGAGAGAATGATCTTTGATGATTTATGACACAGGTCAGCTTTTCATTTTGTTTTGCAGCTTTTTTTTTTTTTAAGATAATTTATTCAAGTAAAAGTGATGTGAAGGACTACTTTGTTTCAGGGACCTCATAGGTGGTGTCAAATTAAACAAGAGTCTCTGCCTTCTGCTGAGCACAGGCCATGTGGGAGTAGACACCTTCCTGTTTGCTAGTAATCTGGGACCCCATGAGCAGTTTCCACCTGAGATGTTGGAAGGATGGTGGATACTAGCTTTGGTGGCATCAGTCTTGGCTGCTTGGGTACCAGCTTATCAGGGAGAGCATGCATTTGGATTTTATACTTTTTGAAACAAAAGTACCAAGTAAAAAAGGATATAAGGAGAAAAGAAAAGAAAGTTGCTGTGAACCAAGTGGAAATAGCTAAACAGAAGGAGGAAAGACCCTCAGTTCTCGATGAGCACTCAGTCTCTCCTGTAGTTTCACATTTCCTTGATTACAATCTCTTGAAAAGAGTGGGTGTGTGCTTCCTATAAAGATTTTTCTAATTAATAACTAAGAACTCTTGTTTAGATATGTTTATTTTAATTAACTAATAAAGCCCAAGCAGAGCAGAGAGCAAAATTGAGTCTTCAAAAAAAACAAAAAAGACACCTGGAATTACTGCTTATGTTGAACAGAACAATTCTAATTTAACTGTGACCACCTGGAAACTATCAAGCATAACCTGTTGATTTGAGGGATGATATATAATTGTTTTCTAAATGAAATTACATCAGTTATTATTGGCATATCCTTTTATAAATCTTTTTTGGGTCCTTTCTCTCATTTGAAAACACATTTTCTTGTGGTTTCTTCTAATGTGCTTTTTTTTTTTTTTTTTTGAGACAGAGACTCACTCAGTCACCCTGGGGTTGAGAGCTGTGGTGTTATCGCTCACAGCAATCTCAAACTCTTGGGCTCAAGTGATGCTCTTGCCTCAGCCTTCCAAGTAGCTGGGCCTATAGGTACTAACCACACGCCTGGTTATTTTTAGAGATGGGGTCTTGCTCTTGCTCAGGGTGATCTAGAACTCTTGAGCTCAGGCAATCCACCTGCCTTGACCTCCCGGAGTGCTAGGATTACAGGTGTGAGCCACTGCGCCTGGGCCTTTCCTACTTTTTATTTGTCATCAATCTGTCAAAATTTACTACTGTGATACTCAAACTCATCAGTGCCCCTCCCTTTGACCCATCCTCCAACCATGCTTCTTTCTCTACTTCTGAAAAGATCTGTAATCTTCCATTTATACTGGGCTGGGCTGAAAAGTCATTCAAAGGCTTTTTTTGTTTTGTTTTTTAAATTCTTTATATCTAATCAGATTTTAAGAGCTCCATATTGTATATACAAATTATTTTTTCCTGTTTCACTTCTTTCCATCCATATTCCCATCCATTATCTACAGGCTTCACTTCCTATCTCCTGGACGATTGGAGTATGCTAACTTGATCTTCTGTTTCTGATAGCTTTGTTCTAAGTTCCATTTTGCATATTAAAACTGGATTAATCATGACAAAATGAAGGTGTGATCATGTAGCTTCTTGTTCTTAAATTCATCCACATCAAAACAAATGCTGTGTATTGGCACCTGGGTTTTTACATTTGCATCATATCTTTATTCTCAGCTTTATTTCTTACACTTTCCTGAAACACACCCTGTGTCCCACCAAGCTGGATTCCGTGTTGCTATAGAGCTGCACTGCCCAGTGCTGGTCCTGCCAGCCACTGGTGATGCAAGAGTGAATATACAGATGCCAATGCTAGACCACATTTAAAAATAGACCTCTGACCCACAATATGCAGCAACTGGACCTGAAATCCAACCCATTATCCACAGTAAGCAGCCCAGGAAGCTGACCCCCTAGCCATGAGTCAGACTGCTATCTCTAGCAATAATCCACCATGCCAAATAGTAACCCTTGCCACAACCAGCCTGCCTTTGAGTCCTTGGCAGCAGATGAGTGATGGTCCCTACTCCCTGTGATAGCACGTTCTGAGTGAACAGCCTTAGCTTGTTCTCATTGGTTGGTCTTTGTTTATATTCCACAGTGGCTGTTTGAATTTAAATGAATTAAAATCATGGAACACTCACTAGAAGTTCACTTCTTCAGTTAGGATGTTTAGCCAAATTTCAAGAGCTCAATAGCCTCCTATAGCTAGTGGTGACCTTGTCAGACAGCATAGATGTGGACTATTTCTGCCATCTCAGACGGTTTTACTGGGCAGCTCCATGTAGGTGTCCAGGGCTTTCCCACCCTATGCTACTCCTTCTGCTTGGATTGCCTTCCTCTTACATTTTCACTTGCCAAACTCCTACCCAGCCTTCGTGGCCTAGCTTACTACCCACTTTGAGAAGCCTTCACTGACTCCTCTATTTAGACATCATTTCTCATTCTATAATATTTTTCTTATAGTTCCCAATCCTTCTGCAAGATCATGGACTCCTGGACCTCAGCAACAGAGCTTAAGTTTACTTTACCCCACACAACCATGTGTCTTTAATAGCTTTTGTTTTTTAATTTAACTATGGTTGGGAGGGAGATAAGGATCATATTGAATTACTCACTTTGAGATGTCACAGAATTTTTTCTTGCGAATTTGCTTGAGTTCTTTTTTTTTTTTTTTTTTTTTTTGTTAGGGATAGATTCTCACTTTGTTGCCCTTGGTAGAATGCCATAGCATCACAGCTCACAGCAATCTCCAGCTCTTGGGCGTAGGCCACTATTGATTATTTATCCAAAGGGGAAAAGGTCATTTTATCAAAAAGACACATGAACTTGAATTATCTATTTAAACACAATTCACAATCACAAAGATGTGGAATCAGTCCAAGTGCCCATCAATACATGAGTGGATTAATAAAATGCAGTACGTTTATACCACAAAGTACTACTCAGCCATACAAAAAATGGAAAAATGAACACCACATGAACTCATTATTATTATACTGGAACTAATTTATCAATACATATGTGCACATTTAGTAGTAAAACCCAACAAAAAGCAAGTTGGTTGGAGGGGAGAAAGGAAGGGATAAATTCATACCTTGGGTACAATGCACACTATCCAGGGGATGGGCATGCTTATAACTTTGGCTCTAATTGTACAAAAGCATTTCATGTAACTAAAACATTTGTACCCCTATAATATTCTGAAATAAAAAAGGAATAAAACCTCTTTTGATCTTAAATCCACTCAGGGGTGGGGGGGATAAAGTAGTCCAGGATTACAGACTGCATCTGTGATTCTCTAGACAGCCTCGTTTAACACTAGGAGCATGTTTAGAAAGTCAGCTGGGAATTCTTTCAGGGTCTCCCATTGCTGTTTCTCAAAAGTCATGTGCACTTTCAGAAGTCTTTTCACAGGATGGCAGCTGGGCAGGAGGCTACAGGTCTGAGGTTCTCAAGAATATACTTTTGAAAATAAGCAGCTTTTTAATAAAGTCTCCAATACTACAGACAGATTCATGGCTTGCTCATATTTTCCTCTTCTTTACAATATGATCCCAAGCTTCTGCACCTTACTACCATCTCTGTGCCTGATAAACTTTCTTCACATGACATTATCATCTGATGGTCAAATATCACATTAGCTATCAAGTCTTCCTCTCCCTCATGAAGTGGAATCATTCTTTTCTCTGGTTGTTTATCAATATCTAAGCGTACATCTGTTTACTCTCACATCGTGGTGAGATGAACTTATAAGGTTTGACAATAACATCGTGAACTCATCCTAGAAAAAGTGCTACATACCTCATTGCTGCATATCACTAAGGTCACTTTCAAAGTACTCCCCTTGGGAGGCTATGAACCAATGCCAGTGGCTAGACCACCCTTCAAAGAAATTTTGGGACTCTTTTTCTGGAATGACCATCCGAGATGTTCTATTATTTTGATGTCTTGAATGTCATCCGAATGTCTTCCTTTCAATATTTTCTTTACCTTTGGATGAAGGGAAACATCACGGGGGCCAGGTCAAGTCAGTAAGAACAGTGCTCCAATGCAGTTATTTGTCCACTGGCTAAAACTTCCCTCACAGGTTGTTCTGTGTAAGCTGGTGCATTGTTGTGATGCAAGAGCCACTCCTTTCTCAGGCCAGAATTTTCATAAGAGTTTCCTGTTTCTCTATCATATCAATGTTTACTTGGTCTGCTATGCTTCTCACAGTCAACTGACAATTTTGATGCACAATTCTGCAAAATTTTGGAATGTTTTCATCAGTTCTGCTTGCTACTGGCTGTGCTGATCTCTCTTCATCACTTTTTCTTTCCTCTGAAAAATGCTTAATCCCTTGCACACTGCCATTTTCTTCATGGCATTATCTTCATAAACTGGGACTAACACCTGATTTCACTTTCACTCTTGCTAAGTTTAACAAGAAATTTAATGTTTGTTCATTGTTCTAATTCAAGCACCGCTATTCTCATGAAGGCAAACAAAAACATGCAACAACAATAATGAACAACACTCAGCATGACACCCCCATATGTTGCCACAAATACAGCTGTGAGACACTGATATACCAGTTTATGACACTTTGTAGAGCTGTTTGTCTGGCACTGCCAACACAAGCACATGGTGGTAAGTTCACAAACTTAATTGTCAAACCCTGTAAATGCTGATTCTTAAAGCAATGCTAAGAGGACAAATACATGCTGCCTGTCAGGGGAATTAACTCACTTATATTTCTTTTCTTTTGGTGTTCTTGGAGCTGTTAACTTTGGATACTTTAGAATGTAAGTCACTAAAGTCCAGACATAAAACTCTACTGTCTTCTCTCCCCTCAGCACTGAGCAAATCCAAGGGGTAAGAGTATCTCATCCCTCCAGTAGAGTTGGCAAACCCTCTCCTTGCTTTGCACACCAACACAAGGTTGTCAGGGAGAAGGTAATTGCTATTCAGTAGGTGTCTGAGACAGGGAAATCTGCAAGAAACAGAAATTGACATGGGTGTTAGGATACTTACTTGCCAGAGGGTACTGGATATTCTGGGATAGGTGATTAGACTATGATGCTAGGCCACTAGCTGGGGATAGGCTTAAAGGAAGGGAAGAACAGGAAGAAATGGAGCTGCAGAAGATAATGAATGATCTATGTAGTACATTTTTAGAAGAAATAGATAGAGGAGCCCCTTCCTTCTGCAAGTACAAGAGAGTGAGGTGGCTAGTGGCATAGGAAGTGACTCCATGTATCACCTACTCTGTCAGGAAGAAATTTCTTGAACCCTCAACAAAGAACTACCCAAACCTTAATTATTGTTGAAGCAAGAAAGCTTTGGGAGTGGGAAGTACCGTGCTTTGGTGCTAATCAAACATTGGTCTGCACTCTGGCCATGAGACATTGAGTGTCAGGTCCCAGACACCAGCTGGAGAGTAGTAAGGAATTGCTGTCTTGTGCTATCTGACTTGGAGGACATGGACAAGAGGACCTGCCCCTCAGAAAAATTATTGAGAAGTTACAATAATAATTCATGCATTTATTTGACAACATTTGAAATAGATTTTGGAAAAAAAAATCGTTAGCTTGAAGGTTGACACTGTGTCCTCTCTGTCTACATCCCAAATGCAATCCCAGTTTCTGATTCATAGTGGGTCCTTTAAAAACTCTGCAGAATGAACTTCTGGGCTTGTTGATTCATGAAGCTCAATAAATGGGCTAGAAGTAAATGTGCTGGCCATTCTTCTGGGAGATAATATGAAAATTTATTTTCCAACTCATATGCTTTCTTTTTCCAACCACAGGCAGGCTAGAAGCAGAGATACAGATTTAACTTGAAAAGCTATGGCAAGAATCCTCCTGGGAAGACAAATCATTTAACTATAAGATGTCAGAGCTGAGAGAATCTTAGAGCCCATTTGTTCCCATTCTTTAATTTTTAATTTTTATTTTTTTTATTATATCATAGCTGCGTACATTGATATGATCATGGGGCATCATACACTAGCTTCATAGACCGTTTGACACATTTTCATCACAATGGTTAACATAGCCTTCCTGGCATTTTCTTAGTTACTGTGCCAAGACATTTACATTCCACATTTACTAAATTTCGCATATACCCTTGTAGATGCACTGCAGGTGTAATCCCACCAATCGCCCTCCCTCCACCCCCATCCCCCCTCCCTCCCCTCCCTTTCCCACTTCCCCCTATTCTTAGGTTGTAACTGGGTTACAGCTTTCATGTGAAAGCCATAAATTAGTTTCATAGTAGGGCTGAGTACATTGGGTACTTTTTCTTCCATTCTTGAGATACTTTACTAAGAAG
>CAUYPK010053546.1:0-37805 GCA_963574355.1 Loris lydekkerianus | reverse complement strand
GAACACCAAAAAAGTTCACAGGTAAGGCCTTTCCAGTTTGCAGTCTCACTGCTGCTTGTACTCACGGTTGCTGGCGTGATTAGGTTGATCGAACACACGCAGCCACTTGCCAGTTTTCCACTGTTTTTGTCTTCCTCCTGGGGTCCAGAAGTCCTTTGCTGGCTCCCTGTATCCTCAAAGGGATGATCATAGGCAGATCCCACCGGCCAGAGATGTCTGAAGTCTTGTCTCCCCAGATTCGCCAAGCCCAGTTACAGGGAAGCTGTTACTCAGCCACCATCTTTAATCCACCTTTGCTCTGTATTTTCTTTTTTTCCTATTATATTGTATAATCCGATTAAGTTCTGAATATGTTTTCCAGCCTATTAACTGTTTCTTCATCTGTGTCTAAAATATTAATAACTCCATATATTAAATTATTTCAATTATTTTCCTTTAGTTTTTAGAATCTTATTAGGTCCTTTTTTAAAAACATTTTGTCATTTTGATTCTCTTATACTACTTTATTATATTTTTCAATTTTATTAGCACATTTGATTTTATATCTATAAATTCCTAAGGGTGTTTTCTCTTCCTACCCAATATCAAGCTGAGATAGAAATTTTCCTGCATTGTAGGGTATAATTTGTTTGTTAAATTTATTCCATCTTTAAAATTTTCTACAATTATATATTGTTTTTAATAAATGTTTATTTTAATTCAATAGACAATCTATATGGCCTAGGGATAATTATTTTCTTTAAATTCCTATGTAAAATTTAAACTTTTAAACTTAAATACATTAATTGCTTAACATATGTCTGGCTGATGCTAAGCGTCCTATGTATATTGTTTCAATTAATTTTCACAAGTCAATAAAATATTTTTACATGTGAGGAAATTAAACAGAGTTAAGAAAGTGGTCATGGTCATACATGTGGGTTCAGTATTGTAGGACATGTACACAGATAAATGGCAGCTCTCCGGTAAGAGATAGAGCTGAAACCATTGACAGTTTGTGTCCTTTATAGAAGGTCAAAACCACACCTTTAAATGCTGCAATGAACTTCCTTATTTTCTCTGAAGTTTTGCTGTCTTTAAATTATCGGTGGTACTTCATGGCAGAAACAATACTCTGCCTGTACTAGTGTGCTAGGACTACTGTAAGGAAGTAACAGACTAAATGCCATAAGCAGCAGAAATTTATTTTCTGACAGTTCTGGAGGGTAGAAGTTTAACATCAAAGTATAGGAAGGGTTCTGAGGCCCCTCCCCTTGGTTCATCCATGGCCACTTTCTCCCTGTGCGACTTCCCGGCCTTTCCTCTGTGAGCGGGTACCACCATCGTCTCTCCATTTCTTCTGCTGTCCTCATCTTACAAGGCCATCAGTCATAATGAATTAGGGTCCATCCTAATAAATAAAGATCCTACGTGCAAACACAGACACATTTGGAGGTACTGGGTGTGAGGAGTTTAGCATACGAACGTTTTGGGTAACACGATTCGCTTTGTGACACTGCTGTACTGAAAGAAGAGGGAAGAACTGTAATTCCATACTAAAAATTGCTCTCCAGAATACCGTGAGCCCAAAAAAGACAACATCTTGCAACTCGATAGCACGTAATTTGTGAATGACAAATATAAATACTTCTGCCTTATGTTGACATTTTTGTAATTTATATAATAGATAAAATATGTTGTCATAAACATTTCTTAGCATTTAATAGCTGAATTCAGCATGCAGCTATTGTGTTTCAGGTACTCTGGGACAATTAAAATAAGAATTCTTGATGAAATGCTGGAGAGGCTTACAGTATAACCAAGGTAAGAAGAGAAGCCAGAAAACATGTATTTTAAATATAATAGCAGAGGAAGCACTCAATACACAGCTGCAAAGTATACACTACAGGAGAGATATACAATACACTGGATATAAAAAGGATAAATAAATTGCATTTATTGGGGACAAGATAGTATCAGTCTACTTATTATTGTAACAGTGAGGTGGTCCGTGTTAGACATGTTTTCATCTCTACTACAAAGGTATGAAGAAAATACCAACATAGCTTTTGGGAAGACCATGTTTTTGTTCCGACACTATTAAAATCTATTTGAAAACATTTAATGTTTTTGTGATGTCTGACAATTTGACAAAGAAGAGGATACTTTGTACATTAATATTATAAAATAGAATGACTGAGATGTCCCTTGATATACTTTGGAAAATGAGTAGGAAGGAAAATAATTTCAATCACATAAATAGTATATCGATCAATTAAAAAATTCAAGGGTAAGATGACATGGTTTTTAGAGGAGTACAAAATAAGCAGTGAAAGGTAGGTCACTAAAGCAAATGCCAGAAACAATATAAAATTAGCAGAGAAAAATTACTAATCAATATTTTAAACAGGGCACTATTGTTTCTCATCTCAAATGCTATCTTTGGCAACATGTTAACCCCATAAATATTAGACTAGTGAATTCTAAAGCAATTGAAGATACAAATATATGATGCAATTGTGCATCTCAGGGGAAAACCTGAGAAGATACCAGTGAGGCTCTCTTAACACATGTAATCTGATATTCAGTTAGTTGATAGCAGCCAACTTATATAGACAGGTCTATATCTACATGTCTACTTTCCTAGCAAAAAGGGATTTTTGTGCTGTGATTGCACAGAAAGTCTAACGCCCGAGTCCAGTTTGTGAGCTCCTCTTAATGTTGCCAGGAGGATCCTCTTACCTTGGTGGGCTAGAAGGAGGTGGAGATCTAACTCTGCTGCATATTTCTGAGTACTGGCATTTGAGGGCTTTAAAGTGTTGCCTCAAAATTAACAGTCAAAGTGAAACAGAAAGAGCCACTTAGTTATATAATTCTTTGATTAATGCTACTGTGTTTTTCATACTTTGGAACAAAACAAATATGTGGGTTTTTTGTACTTGAAAATCATTAGTTCATAAATTGAGTAAAAATTCCCTATACGAATTTAACTTAGACTTTTAGGAATATTTATTCATTCGTGGCCAGGTGCAGTGGCTCACACCTGTAATCCTAGCACTCTGGGAAGCCAAGGCTTGAGGATCCCTTGAGCTCAGGAGTTTGAGAACCAGCCTGAACAAGAGCGAGCCCCCGTTTCTAATAAAAAATAGGAAAACTAGCCAGGCATTGTGGTGGGTGCCTGTAGTCCCAGCTACTCAACAGGTTAAGGCCTGAGCCCAGGAGTTACAGAATAAAAGGTTAATATAATAATATTTTATATTTGCACATTTTAGTAGTAAGTAAGTGAAACACAAAAAGCATTAATCGTTATAAAAACATTGATAATTTGAACTTAATGGAAACTCAAAACTTTTGCTCCTGAGAAGAATGCAAACAAAACCAAAAGGCAACACATAGACAGGGAGATAACATTCACAAAGCAGTGTCAGGCGAGAGACATGTACCAGGTAGTATGAAGAGCTCAGAACTCTGGGTGGTGCCTGTGGCTCAGTGAGTAGGGCGCTGGCCCCATATACTGAGGGTGGCAGGTTCAAACCCAGCCCTGACTGAACTGCAACCAAAAAATAGCCGGGCGTTGTGGCGGGTGCCTGTAGTCCCAGCTGCTTGGGAGCCTGAAGCAGGAGAATCTTGGAAGCCCAAGAGCTGGAGGTTGCTGTGAGTCCTGTAACATCATGGCCCTCCACCGAGGGCGGTAAAGTGAGACTCTGTCTCTACAAAATACTTTATCTGAGGTCCTGTCAGTTGGAATATAGAAATTAAAAGAGCAATAAATCACTGAAAGCTCAGAAATGGAGAAGTAAAACTGTCCCTTTTGGAATGCATCATTTTGCTTATGTAAATGATAAATTCAACAAGTCTGCAAACCAACACAATATTTTCAGCCTTTATTTAATCATAGTCGTTCTGGAAATGGGTAATGTCATCCATAATGTTTTTAATTTGTTTTCCGCTGACGCTAACAATGTTCAAAATCTTTTCATGTGTTTTTGGTCATCTGTATATCTTTCTTTCTGCTGTGTCAGTTCAAATCTGCCCTATAATACACTGCTGGTGAGAATCACTTAGAATCTGTAGCTTTCAAAATATAGGTTTGATATTTTTATTGGGGGAGGTTTACAGTATTTTACACTTAGCGTATGTCTATTCTCCACGAGGCTGCTCACTGAATCTCAAAGGGTTGTATTTCAACATGGCTTGTTTCATTCCACAACACCTAGCATAGTGCTTGGCACACAGCAGATAAGAGGAAGGAAGGAAGGGAAGGTGGTTGGCAGGGATGGAAGAAGGAAGGAATATAATAGCACATTTTGTTTAGTATTTTATTTTTATAGTTCCACAAATCTGAGGGAAGCAACATATCTATAAGATTATGAAGCTCGTATAGTTTAAAAAAAATTAATTTTATCTCAAAAAGCTAACACTGGCATGAGGTTCATATACAAGTATAATTGCCCAGTTAATTTGACATTTATCTGGAAGGCTGGCTACCAAAATGAAAGCCAGGTTAGACAGCATTAGCAGCAGTTTCACAGGGATATTCTCAAGTGCTCATTTGTCCCTGCATGTGTGAAATTCCTGCTGTGAAGTGGATTTCAGGACCAGATTTCAAGATCGATCTGTGCCACATCCAACATCCCGGCTGGAATACTGTCTTCCCAAGCCAACCTTTGAGCCAAATGCTTAAGTGAACAAATTGCTCTAGGTTGAACAACTGCTGTAGTCACTGTTCACCCTCCAAAAGTCACCAGTATCACTCATGGATTCCATGCTGTGATTGCACAAAAAATCCAATGCCCGAGTCCAGCTTGTGAGCTCCTCTTAGTGTTGCCAGGAAGACCCTCTTACCTTGGTGTGCTAGAAGGAGGGGGATCTAACTCTGCAGCATGGTTCTGAGTACCGGCATTTGAGGATTTTATTATAAAGTGTTGCCTCAAAATTAACAGTCAAAGTGAAACAGAAAGAGCCAGTTGGTTAAGGCTTGCAGAAATCAAGAAATAAAGAGAAAATACTACTGCTAGTAATAATGAAAAAAACAGCATTTTTTACTTTTTCGTGTTCTAACCACATATATAAATCCAAAACAAATTCATAGATAAAAATACTGCACTCTACACAAATGAAGATAAAGAGGGCAGAGAAGTATTTAATTCAGAGAAATACAGTAATTTGGTGCTAGAACAATCCTTCATGTTCCCCTAATTGAACCTCACTTTAAAAATGAGAAAAGATGCCTGAAAGAACAAACTTTGCTGTATTACAGAAATAATTAAAAATACTGTCATTACCACAGAAATACTAGTAGCGATTTCACCTGTGAGAGGGACGGGCTAAACTAGTTCCACAGGTGAGGTTAGCCTGGGTTAAGACTTTTGGTTTTTGTTTTTTTTTTCTAAAACCTTTACAATTGCTGTTTCCTCCGTTCAGAAATATCTTTTCTTACACACTTACATGCCTCAATACCTCACTCTCTACAAATGTCCCTGCTCTACAAATGTCCCTCCTTAGTGGGACTTCCCTGACCACCTGTGCTAAAATCAAGATGCTTGTCAGTTTCTATCCCTTTTATCCATTTCACTTTATAACATTTATCACAGCCTAACATTATACTTTGTATTTGTTTATTTACTTGTCTGTTTCCTGCCTCCCCTTCTAGAATGTAAGTGCCCTAAGGGTGGGAACTCATAGCTGGGTCCCTGGTGTTTTCTGACACAGCCTGGCACGGATTACGGGCTCAGGAACCACATGTTGAATAATGGATAGATGATTTTTCTCAGAAGCTCATGAAGGTTACTGTTTATAATTCTTTCCCAGTTTCTTCCTGCACTGTAAGGCTATTCTGTACATCACCCTATACATTCAAACACACACACACAGACAGCACCTGCACTGATGCACATGCACACAGCAACACACATATACAAGGTTTTTTTGTCTTGTAATTAAGAAAACACCAAGTACCAAAACACCACTAGGTTCTGTTCTTTTGGATATGGTGTGCTACACGAGGGAAAGAGGCTCAAGACATGGCCTTTGCCTTCAAAGAGCCCACTGTCTGGTTGTAATGAACAAGAAGGTCACTTCATCTGACATATTGACTGCTGACATTATGGCATCTGAGGACATGGAAACATAAACTATTATACAGGTAACAACATATCACTTTATGACATCTTGAAAGAAATTCTGGAAGGGTTTCTGGAAGAAGTAAATGAAAAAAAAATCTCAATCAGTAAACAAGAATTGATGAAGGATTTCACATAGAGGAAGCTATGGACGGAATGGCACAGAGGAATGAGAATGTGAGTCCCGTGTAGAATCTATGCCCAACATCCTAAAGGACGAAAAAAGTGGGGAAGGGGGCAAGTTGACTGAACGAACGTGTTGGTTCCAGATTGTGCTAAAATTTGAATGTGGTTGGACAACATTCAGTTTTTATTTGCTTGGTGGTAGGAAATTATGAATGGCTTTGCTTAGGGAGAACAGCAATTTTGTATTACTTATTTAACATCGGGCATCATTCAAAAAAATGTGAGATGTCTACTCTTTTTTAATCCTTTCAGTAAGTCTGAGAAATAGATTGCCAAGTTGAGAAAATAGATCGTCAGAAAAGATAAATAAGATGAAAGTGTAAAATAGGTCAAGAGTCCAAGAAATATCTCATAATTTCGGGTTCGGGGTTCCTTCTAGTTCACCTACCTGATTGGCTGTTTAAAACATTTCTTTGGAAGCCTTATTCATGAGAGAACTCTAGTGAGAAAAAGATCAGTTATGAAGTTCATTCGGGTATTTTCTGCAAAAAAAGGAAAATAAAAGCACAAAATAATGAGGGCCTGAACTAGAGCAGAGGACAGAAATGAAAGGACAGATGGAATAGATAGTGTGAAGTTATTACACAGCCCAGTGGACAACTGGGTGTTTTCCCTCTGGGATGGCTCAATTTTAAAGGAAAGAATAAAAGCAAATTGCATTTCATTATTTTTTATTCATTTGCTCAACTAGCTTAAGGAAAGAAAAAAGAAAATAGCAGTAGATAATAAAAGCAAGTGCCAATCAAGACTTGCCAAGGAAATGGACATTATAATATCTTTCCTTTTCTTTATTAAAAAAAAAAAATGGACATAAAAAGCAACACAAAAAACCTTCAATGCACATAGGTTTTCAAATCAACCCACTCAAACCTGTTTAGAAACATCTGTTTTGTTATAAAATGAAAACCGATACAAAATAAAAAGCCCATCTAATAATATAATGAGAAAAAAAATCTTTTTTAGTCTACTTAATTTCTTTTTTTCTTGGCAAAAGTAATTTTAGGAACTAATCTGTACCTTATTGGTTAGACATAGGTATGGTCATTGGAATTTCCCCCACTAGTCTTTGGATTCCTGCCGCTTCCTTATCTGTCAATGTGGTTATTGTATCAGTTACTTTCTTGATATGTGGTTGTTCTGGGTATTTTATGTGCTGGTTTTACCATATTGAGATTTGGATATATATAGAATGGATTCCATTATCTCAGAAAACAGTCAAAACTGCTGATGTGTTTTAAGTCTGCAATGACCTTAACATCTTTAAATAAATTGTAATCTAACACAACAATGAATCTTAACAAGGGGATATCTGGCTAAGAAGATGATCATTTGATCTAAGAAATGGATGAAGGAGGCAGCCATACTTAAATCAGAAAACACACCAGTCTAGGCAAAGTTAAGAAGGAAGGTAAAAATTCTGAGGCCAACCTAAAATTCCATGTTTTGGAATTTTTGACAAACTGGAAAAGTTCAGTGTTTCTGAAGCCAGAGAAGGAGATGACCCTAGCATTGGTGAGATGAGGTGAAAAAAGTTGGTAGAAACAAGTTCAGGCTTGCCCTGGAGGGCATGAAGGAAATATTCTATTTACACTAGGAATTCACTGGTGTGTTTTAATTAAGCAAGCAACAGATCCAATTTATGTTTTTAAAAGTTTGCTCTGATGACTCCATGGATGATAAATGTGAGAGGACAGGGATAGAAGTTTGGAGACCAGGTAAGCAACTTCAACAGTAGTTCACGTCAGAAGTCTTAGAATGGATGGAGCAATGGGGATGACGGAAGGTGTTTATAGTTGGGATATATAATGAAAGAATAGCACATCTGCTGTGAAAACAGAGTTTATGCCCCTAAATTCATATTCAATGAGATGTAGAATTTCGTTTATTTTAAAGACACAAAAAGTAATGTGATGTTCTTGATTGCAGTTAACTGTAATTTTTCTTTTTGGTACACAATAGTTTTTAGACCCAGACTTTCCCTAGAAAGGAAAGTCATTATTATTAAAGACATTTTAGTCAATAAAGGGCACTATAATATAACAACGATACCTTTTGTCCTAAATTTCAGATTTATGTGAGGGTACACATGTTCAGGTTACTTTATTTTCATTTCTAAGGTAAATCTCAAGTTGTAGTTGAGCCCTTCACCAGGGGGCGTGCTGGACACCAAGGAGGCCTGCTGTGCACTTTATTTAGGTAAGATCCTGCCTTCACCCTTCATTCTCCTTCCCTCTCCCTCCTCTCCTCTCCTCCTTGCTAGACTATATTTGTGTTTTTCTTTCACGTGGGCAAAACACAGTTGTTTATTTATGTAATTTGTTGCTCATAAAACTTCTAAATATCTTATTGTATCATTTATCTACTTTTATGTATCATATGTATAAATTTCAACAAAATTAGGTATTATAAACAGAAATGTTTAAGGGTTAATGCCCTGTGTACATGAGGTTTGGGATTTTCTGTGTATAAGTAAAATATAACCGAGCCATTTGACAGTAAACAGGGCCAACGCTTCTATATGAAAGACAATCTCAATCTCAAGAAAGATATATTTATTTGGAATTGTGTGACTGTTCACATTTTCTGCTAAAGTATGTTGCAACTCAAGTAGTGCTTGTGTAATGAGATGGTTTACATTAAGCGCGAATAATAGTTTGCTGCATGATCATCATAATAATGTGTTGTAATTTATCACACCTGCCATTGAAGGAGCTCTAAGAAATTCACAAACGGCCCCTCATTAATCTACTCATTTAGCTCCTTTCCTCCCGAAAGTTTCTAAAGCTATTTAAAGTCATTATGCAGACTGTGGAAAAGAGAGTGGTTTTGGAACAGTGAAAAAGAAAGGACTGAGTATAGAACTGCCATGATGTAAATTCCACAGGTACCCACCCCAACACGCAGCTATTTTTTTGTTGTTGCAGTTATCGTTGTTTTAGCTGACCCAGGCTGGGTTTGAACCCACCAGACTTAGTGTATGTGGCCAGCGTCCTACCCACTGAGCAACGGGCGCTGCCATGATAAATTTCTGTTTCATTAAAATGAAGAACATCTTAAAATATTTACATCAAGTTACTGGTTTAGAAGTTGAGCATTCCTGTCTAGTTTCTGACTCATTTTTTCATCGTAAAAGTCTGAAGCTTGCTGAAGACCTGGAGGTCTGTTACTCAAAACCAAATTGCTACATAATCATATATTCAAACATTGTTTCCCATGTAACTAGAATTATTGCTATTTTATTCATAGTATACTTGTCCTTGTAAAATGTTCTGAAATATTATTTATATTACTTGATATAAAGCATAAAGTATATTCTGAATATGTGTGTGTGTGTATATATATATATAGAGAGAGAGAGAGAGAGAGAGTCTTATTATGTCATCCTGGGTAGAGTGCTGTGGCATCACAGCTCACAGCAACCTCAGACTCTTGGGCTTAAGTGATTCTCTTGCCTTAGCCTCCCAAGTAGCTGGGGTTACAGGGGCTTGCAACAACGCCCAGCTATTTTTCTGTTGCAGTTGTCATTAACTGGCCGGGGCTGTGTTCAAATCTGCCAGCTTCGGTTTATATGGTTGGCCCCTTAACCAGTGTGATATAGGTGCTGAGCCAACCTTCTGAATATATTAAATAAGGTATACGCACTTTCTTATTTGGCATAAAATGTTAGGCTTGTTAGAATGTTAACAGACAACAAGTTAAGTATTCTTTAATTGTATGATCTCTTTATATATCTATTTATGTCATTAGATTATTGAATTTATAAGCACTTACAGAACGCTCTCCTTTGATAGAGGTTGTATAATTTCCACCAAAACTCCAACCCTTAATTAAAGATTTTTTAAGGATGATAAATACTCTGAAAAACTTTCTGCTGATAAAAATAAATTAACATTAATCCTAATCTAAAAAAATCGAAAATGTTGAAAAAAGATAAGAAAGAGTGATGGTTTATATTTATAAAGAATAATTCCCATAAAATGAAAAAATATTTCATTTTGCAAAAACATTCACTTTAGGATTTGTGTAGACACCATTTTAGATATCCCTGTTAAACTGCATATTTTATGTTGAAATATTATTTAAAGCTCAGATTATTAGAAATGGTTTATATGGAGATAATATTTAAGTTCTTAAAAAGTAATTCATTTGCGTGTTGCTAAGAAGGTGCAAAAGCTTCCTCAGAAAATAGTAACGAGCAGATGTAGCCGATTAATTATGTAAATGTTAAATCAAGCATTCGTCTATAGGTGAAATGTATTAGCAGGATAAACTGTCCTCTTAATTAGAAAAGAAAGTCATCTTTGGAAGGGGGATATGAAGATACAGGTCTCTTTCTGAGTAAATGGAATTGGAGAACCTAGTTGCATTTAAAAATAATGTCACTTAAACCAGTCCCAGCTTTAGCACAAAGCAAGCCTTCCTTATTTTCTATGAAAATCAGAAATCACCTACAGAAGAAAACCTACAAAATGATTCAGAAGTTAGTAATTTTTTGCACTATCTTCAATCCTTGGGATGTTTTATGCCAAATCATTTTAATTGTAGAAAGGATATTAAAACAAATGCCTATGTAAGCACTTTTCTGTTAAAATTTAGCCATTTTATGATTTCAAAAATTATTTTTAAATGTACATAATTATTGGTAGGTAGGATTGAGGCCTTTGGATACTCCTTTTTATATCCCTTGGTCCCCTTCTCCAAAGGTACTGAATATGCTTAATTTTAAATTCACCAATATTATTCATGGTTGCATATATTTACTTCCTATATTTGCTCATTGAGAATGCATAGTATTTTTTGTATGCTTTAAGTTTTATATAAATGCTATTTTTCTGTACACAATTATTGTAACTTAATTCTTGCCATGATCTTATATTCTTTGATATGTGATCTTTGTTGATAAAAGTAAACACAGTTCATTCAAAGGCTCTGTACTATATCACATTATGGAGATAATTATAATTTATTCATCCATTCACCTATCTGTGAACATTCAGGTATTCTTCCATCATTATACAACAATTTTCTCTTCATTTTATGTCTTTTTAATCACATGCATGTTTCCCTAAATGTTGTCTTTACATCTTTAATCTTACTTGATATTATCAAATTGATGTGAACATGGTTACTCCAAGGTTGAATGACTAGTATCTGGTGAGGGACTTGTTGGTACATCATCCCCTGGTGGAAGGGGGGGTAAAAAAAAGAAGAGCAAGAGAGAGACAACAGGGGGCCAGTACGCATCCTTTTAGAAGTTCCCCACTCCCTCCTTAACAATCCCACTATCACAATAACGGCATTAGTCCTTTCAAAAGGGAAGAACTGTCATGGGCTAGTCAACCCATACAGGTTGCACATCCTAACCCTGCCACATTGTGGATCAAGTTTCCAACCCATAAACTTTATGTGTGTGTGTGGGAGAGCATATTCAGACTTTAGTGCCACTTAATTATTCTCTGATAATAATCCTTACCCATTTTCTTTGTACACATTATAATGTATTCTGGGGATAAAACATACAACAATAACAAAAGCTAACAGGTTCTTGGGTATAAATATACAGAAGATTACAAATCCTTAGTGAAGAATATGATAAAAACTTATTTAAATACATTACACAAGACCAAAATATATGGAAAAATATTTTTGTACTGTATGAACAACTAAAATTGTAAAAATGGCAATTTATCAATTCTATATAATTCCAATCAAACAGGACTTTTGTTAATGATACTTGATATTGTAGAATGAATAAATGAATGAATATGATCTGTTGAAGCTTAAATACCCAGTGTGATGGTATTTGGAGATGGGATTTTTGGAAGGAAATTTGGTCATGAAGGTGAGTCCTTATAAGAAGAGATAGGAGAGGGCTTGCTTCATTTCTCTGCTCTCCATCACGTGGAGAAACAGAGAAAACTGCCACCTATAAATGACAGAGAGTACCCTCACGGGACACGAGGTCTGCTGCCACATTGATCTTGGACTTCACAGCCTCTTAAACTGTGAGAATTAAATTTCTGTTGCTTAAGCAGCCCAGTTTGTGGTATTCTGGTAAGCTGTCTGAACTAACTAAGGTATTTGTAATCTGCTTCTAAGATTCATATTGTATATGAAGAAGCCAAAATAGAATAAGATAGAAGAATTCACCTATACCTCCCATATAAGATGGCTAAAGTCATCATCAAGCTGTGGTTGTGAAGAGTTTGATGTTGGTGCAGGCAGTGACATGTAGACAAAAGGAATACAACAGAGAGACTCAAAACAAATTTCAAACAAACTCAAAACACACAAAGACACTTGAAAAATGACAGGGATGTTACAAATCACTGGAAAAAAGTGAGGTTCAATAAATTATAATGAAGCAATTGGGTTCTATTTTAAATGCTTTTTATATTATAGAGAAAATCATTTTGGAATGGATAAAAGACCTGCACAGGGAAAGCAAATCTTTACATTTTTACAGGAAAATATTTTTTAAAAAAGAATGTATGACTTTTAAATATGAAAGAATTCCTTTTATAGATATAAAAAGTACAAATCTCAAAAGGAAAAAAAATTAGATAACTTTGCCTAGATTAAAATAAAAATTGTATTTATCAAACACCATAACAAACTGAAAAGGAAAGACAAAGATGGGGGGAACAATGGCACAAATAAAGGATTAGTATCTAGAATCCAATTATAGTACAGGCATCATATGTATATATATGTGTGTGTGTGTAGGGAGACAGCCTCCCCACAACCCGGGAGTGTCCCCGGTGCTGGGGGTGATGTGGGAATGAAGAAAATAAAGACAATAGAAATAGAGTAGAATGTACAGAGTGGGCCTGGAGCTGACACCCTTTATTCCAGAGACAGTGATGGCGCCAACTCAAGCTGCGCTCGGTTTTATTACTTCTCTTCATCAGCAAATGGGCCTTTGCAACAACAACAATATATGTCATCCTTGCAGTTTCTCATGCCCTAATTCTTCATTACCCACCTGATTACCCTTTAACTATTTTCATTACTTTTACTTCTTCTTCTTTTTCAGTGCCATGATGTCACAGCTCACAGCAACCCCAAACTCTTGGGCTTAAGCAATTCTCTTTGCCTCAGCCTCCCAAATAGCTGGGACTACAGGCACCCGCCACAATGCCCAGCTATTTTGTTGCTGTTGTTGTTGCAGTTGTCATTGTTGTTTGGCTGGGCTGGGCTGGCTTCGAACCCACCAACCTCGGTGTATGTGGCTGGCGACGTAACCACTGTGCTACAGGCTCAGAGCCAACGTTTACTTTTCAAGATACTTCTCAATCACTAACAGGGTTACAGAAAACAAAGGAAAAGGAACAAAGCCTTTGGAGCCAGATACCACCCAGTTAATCCTCTGTGTTCCTGTGGGTCAGTTTAGTTGATACCCTACTCATATCAGGAGCCTGTGAGAAAAAAGCTGAATCCTCTTATCCCACACCCACAAGAACTAGTCTTTCTTGCTCAATGAGTCAGCTGCACGTGGTGTCCTAGTTAATCTTAAAACAGCTTCCCAAGCCCTCTCAGGCCCAGCCAGACCCTTACAAACCTTTTTCCTGACTTCAGCCAGGCCTTTGCAGGCCTTTTTCCTGAAGTCCTTTGATATCTGTGCCAACCTGTCTCGTGGAGCCCCCAGTATGGTGTGTTCTTTGGGGAGGCTCACATCCTCTCCCATCATCCTGCATACCTGACCCGGATCACAAAACTTTTTGTACAATCATTTCATTATTATATCAATCTAACTCTATTCCCATAATCCTAATTTCCCTAAAGTTCATCCACAATATATGTGTGTGTACATATATACATAAAGAAAAGAAAAAGAAAATCATCCTAAGAGAGGAATAGTTAAAAATATGAGTAATCCCTTCATAGAAGAGGATAGCCGTGTGATCAAGTAGCACACTAAAAAATGTTAATTCTAAATGATGTTCCAGGAGTTAAAACCTGTGTGCTTAGGGTTGGTATAAGAGTGTTTGTGTGGTTTCATTCCTGATTCCATACATTACTATTATATTTTAAGTTTAATACTTAAATCTAAATGAAATTATTTCCTCTTTTGGTAAACACAAGCATCATTCAATTTTCATAAAGTCCTATAAGGTAAGAATAATTATTATACCCTTTTGTTGACTTAGGCCCCAAACAGCCAATCAACTGGCTCAAATTCATATAATCAGAAAAGGTCCTTGGGCACTTATGAAACCAACGATTCTAGGCTCTTATTTGTGTAATTCTTATTCCATCCTTGGTCGCTAAATGAACTGCGCAAAGTTCCTTCTTTGTTAATCCTAGTACTTCTTTTTTTTTTTTGAAACAGAGTTTCACCATGCTGCCCTGGGTAGAATGCTGTAGTATCACAGCTCACAGCAATCTCAAGCTCTTGGGCTAAGTGATTCTCTTGCCTCAGCTTTCCAAGTAGCTGGGATGACAGGTGCCTGCCACCACACCAGGCTATTTTTTGATTGCAGTTATCATTTGTTGTTTAGCAGGCCCGGGCCAGGCTCGAACCCTCCAGCCTCGGGGTATGTGGCCGGTGCCCTACTCACTGAGGTACGGGCACAGAGCCAATCCTGGTACTTCTTATTACTTTATCTTTCCTTTATCTTAGGCTTGTCAGACAACTGATACTAGAAGCTCTAATATCAAGAATCTTTTCCCAAACATACCTATAAAAGAAACACACATACATGTCAGTCTTAGGTATGATATTTATTTTAAACTTGCAATAGAGTAGCTCTATGTGCGTATACAAGGTTAGACATTCACAAACTCATCCTAGAAAAAGTGCTACATATCTCAATGCTGAATATCACTATGGTCACCAGAAGGCCAAAGAGATTACTTCCAAGTTGACTATAGTGATATTCAGCAATGAGGTCGGTAGTACTTTTTCTAGGATGAGCTCATGAACTTAAATTGTCCAAATTCATAGACCCCCCCCCAAATGATTTTTCTTGAATTTATTCAAATATGTTTTATATGTTTGAATCCTAGGATGAATTAGATTTTTCCATTTTGTATTTATTCTATGACTATATTCCTTACTAAGATGGAAAATTTTTAAATTCCAGAATGCTTATCTTGTGATCAGTAAGCTTTTTTTTTTTTTTTTTTTCTGGAGACAGAGCCTCAAGCTGTCGCCCTGGGTAGAGTGCCGTGGTGGCATCACAGCTCATAGCAACCTCCAACTCCTGGGCTCAAGCGATTCTCCTGCCTCCGCCTCCCAGGTAGCTGGAACTACAGGCGCCTGCCACGATGCCCAGCTATTTTTTGGTTGCCGTCATTGTTGTTTGGCGGGCCCAGGCTGGATTCGAACCCACCAGCTCAGTTGTATGTGGCTGGAACTTTAGCTGTTTGAGCCACAGGTGCTGAGCCTGATCAATTGGCTTTTGAAGTTTCTCCTAAATTCCAACTTATTGCTCAGGCTGGTCTGGAACTCCTGGCCTCAAGCAATCCTCCCACATCAGCCTCCAGGGTGCCAGGGTCACAGGTGTGAGACAATGCACCCAATCTTTAATTTGACTTTTTAAAAAAAATATGCATTTTTTAGGGTGTAGAGTAAAGCTGTGAAATGTTTAACCAAATAATCGACTAAATCTGATAAAAGTACTTATTGAATTTATGTCTATATAAATTGATTTATAATGTGACCTTTATCATATATTAGAATATTATGTGCATTAGGGTCCACTTACTGAACATATTATTCCTCATTTCTTATGCCTCTCCACTCACATGCTACATAGGCAGTCCCCAGGTTACAAGATATGTTCTTTAGGTTTGTTCCTAAGTTGAATCTACGTATGTAAATTGGAACAGGTACCCTTACCTAGTACCTGTAAGAACCTCCTTTCATGAATTGCAAGTTGTACGTAAGTTGGATATGTGTAACTAGGGCACTGCCTGGACTTAATTACATTTCTGAAATTTTGGACATTTAAAAATAATAATAGTGACAATAACATAATAATAATAATATAATTACAGTTATCAATGAATGAGCATTTACTTTGCTTTAGGTTCTGAGCTATTTATATGCACCATCTCAGGTAATACTCAAAACAATCTTATTCATGTGATAAGTAAACTGTAATTTAGCAAATTAACAATTTCTTAGCCATCATAAGGCTAATAAGTAGGAAGACTAGAATTCAAACATAAGTTTGTTGAACTCAAGGTCAGTTATAATCCACTACCGTCATTCATATTGTGGTAAGTTATTTAAAATCTAAGAGAAAATATAGAGCATCACATATTTGCCTTACCTATCCGTATCAACTTACAAAGTGGTGGAAAATGCTTTTGCTTTCAACTATATGTTCATTAAGTATATTTATGCTTCTTAAGTATACTTACAGCATCATTCAGATCTTACATATCTGTTTTCATTAAAACTACTTAGAAACATGAACAAAAATGCAGGTATTTGCAGGTTCGTATAGTAAATATATTAATACCAGGAATCAGAACGCTGCCCAGACATTTGCCTATCCTCCATCCACTGACTAGTATTTCACTTACACTGCATGCTCCATCCTGGGTCTCATTAGTTCAGGGGGCTGAACTGGATAGTTTATGGATCTCTCTAAACCCATCTATAGATCACAATTTATATATCAGAGAGTTAGCACAACAATCAGATAGAAAAATGGGCTAATCAAAAAATGATTCTGAATCAACTGGCTCTCCCTAGCAGGTGAAATGCTACTTTACACTGTATAAAGATAAATTCCAGAGTGAAATCTCAAAAAATAAAGCCTTAAAATATTATAAGAATATATTTTGTATTATCTCAGTATAGAAAAGCACTTTTAAAAGCAGGAATTAGAAAGTACAAACTTAAAGAAAAAGACAGATTTGACTACCTTAAAATTAAATATATGAATGTATTAAAATTTAAATATATTAAAACATTAAAGAATATTGACTAGACAAAATATTAATGTATAACTTTATTAATAGGTATGTATTACATATATGTTAGATACATGCTCAGAGTGAAAAATTGTCAGAGAATAGGAGAATATAGTAGTATCAGTAATAAAAAGAAAACAAATGAATGCAAAATGGGGGTGTTACACTCACACTACACTTAAAAAGGAAACTAGGATTTTCCACACATACACATATACACACAAATTAAAAATAAATAAGCAGTTACTTCACTTAGTTTCCTTTTGAAGTGATGAAAATGTGTTAGAACTAGTTGTTGGACAAAACTGTGAATGTGCCAAATATCCCTGAATTGTTAACTTTAAAATGGTTAATTTTATGTTTTATAACTTTTATCTTAATGAAATCAAAGATATTAGAGTTGTTAAATTATTGCGATTAACATTATTATAAATAAATGTGTTATTTTCTTTAAGTCAAATTGTACCATAAAAACAGAAAATTTGATTATAAATTTAAAGATAGAATATTACCTTTTTTTTTTTGGTTGCAGTTTCCCCGGGGCTGGGTTTGAACCCGCCACTCTGGGTATATGGAACTAGCACCCTACTCACTGATCCACAGGTGCTGTCCCTAGAATATGATCATTTTAATGTACTAAATATAAAATGTAAATTTATGTTTCTAAAATCCTGCAAGATCATGGACAAAATCATCAGAATGCATCCTCTTTTGCCAGATGTCTGGCACAGTAAGCCAGGGTGTTGCCTGATAAAATGCTATGTGCGTGGTGAAAACGTTTGATTTTCACTGAGACAAGGTTAGACAGCTCATCAAACTGGCTTATTTATTTTCTGGTGCCTATATCTGCAAGGTGCAAAAGTCATTCCCATTTCCTCCTCTTTTACTTGTTCCACTTTCCTTTTATCACCAATTTACTCTACTTCCTAAACAATAACTATGCAAATAATCCTATTATCTCATTTCCCCCTCCTCCAGTGAGGATACAGTAAATCAGGGATCAGATCCTTCAGAATGACCTTCATTTAGAAGGCTGATGTGGAAGATGAATAACACAATGGTTAGAACAGGCACGCAGGGTCTGGACTCCCTAGTTTCAAACCACAGCTGATAATTATGTGGCTTCCCCATACCCACTATGCAACAATGAATATGTGACTTAAGTCTCACATATCTCTGTTGGGCCTAATTTGTAAAATGCAAATGATGGTAGTAATAATACCTACCTCCAAAGTTACTGTGATTTATTTTTATTATAATGCCACACATTTAGAACAGTGTTTATTATATGGTAAGGGCACAATAAATTTTAGCAATTGTTATGATGATCATCATTATTATTGCCTGAAAGCAAAGTCTATTGCTTATTAGGGCATCAAATCCTGCTCATATAAGTCTAAAGATTTTTTATTATGAAGCTATTCAGATTCAAGAGGAGAAATTGTACCACTAGGAGTTTCACACACACACATTTCACACACTTTAATTGATTGACTGTATTTCTTGGGATGTAATGTGAGAGCTCATTAAAAATACATGTAAGAAGGCTATCTTTGTGCCTGGTGCTGGAGCTGGAGCTCAAGAAAGAGAAGTGAGGACCAGGCACAGTGGCTCATGTCTGTGATCCCAGCACTTGGGAGACCGAGGCAGGTGGATTGCCTGAGCTCAGGAGTTCAAAACCAGCCCGAGCCAGAGTGAAACCCCAGTTTCTAAAAATAGCCGGGCGTTGTGGCAGGTGCCTGTAGTCCCAGCTACTCCAGAGGCTGAGGCAAGAGGATCATTTGAGCCCAAGAGTTTGAGGTTGCTGTGAGCTATGACACTGTGACCAAGTAAGACTCTCTCTCAAAAAAAAAAGAAAGAGAAGTGAAGCAATAATCCTATATTGTAGAAAATTGTAGCTATGCACTGTTTTAGTTCACTCCGATTGTCCCTTAGATCTGAGTCACCTTGTCAGTGCGGGGCAACAGCCAGGCCAAGTGGCTGAGGTTCCCACCAAATTCTCCTTCACTGTCCCTAATTTTTGTCACAGCAGCCATGTACTACCCTGTTGAAGGACTCTGGCATACTCTGCAGGACAGCTGTGTCATTGAGGTTGGAGGCTTGGGTTTCCTGAGAGGCCACCATGGGTCTCAGAGCATTAGATCCTATCACTGCTGGTGGGTTTGTCCTCAATCCCACACTTTCTTCCATCTCCCATTTCAACTGCCTGCTGTTTTAATAGATCTTCCAAAACTTAACACAAAATATCTCTTGTGGCCCTCACTAACATGGAACTCTCGGGTGAAGGGAATTATCGGAAATGTAGTCCCAGCTTAACTAAGTTGAGAGAATGAAAATCCATCACAGTCCACTCTTCGCCAAGTTGGCAGCCACTTACCTTTCTTCCAGCCATACTTCCATTTAAAGACAGTAGCAAGCCAATGCTTCCACTTAACATAATGCAACTGTCCCTCGCAAATCCAAAGCATGCTGGCCCTCTCGCCAAAAGATGACACAAATTTTCTTCATCAATTGTGGACTGATGTTCAATCCTCTAGCTGAGTCTAGCTGTGACTCTAGCTGAATCACACTCCCCCTTTGATATTCTGGAATGAAAATACTGGAATATGAAATTAATTGCTATTAACATACTTTATTATAGGTGATAGGTAAGTAAGAGAAGTGAAAAAAATGGCTAACGTATACACTTACCTATTCATCTCAAGGTAAGGAAGAAATTTGCATGACAGTGCACATTTCTACAACTGGCCATACAGACAATGGTATTTATAATTACCTTCTTCCACCCCCACTCTATACTCCTTCTATCCTCAGCAAGTGCCTCAGCTGATTATAGTTTCTTGTTGGAAACTATGTCACCCTCAGTAGAGTGCTATGGCATCACAGCTCACAGCAACCTCAAACTCTTAGGCTTAAGTAATTCTCTTGCCTCAGCCTCCCAAGTTCCTTGATTGCAGTTATCATTGTTGTTTAGCAGGCCTGGGCCAGGCTCAAACCCACCAATCTCAGTGTATGTGGCCAGCACCCTCCTCACTGAGCTACAGGTGGCACCGAGCCTTACACTTTTACTCTTAAAGGGTCTTGACCATTAAAAGGCCTACCTGCATTGAGACATTATAGTGTTTTTTTATTATTGATTTTAATCTCAGGATATGAGAGTACTGAGAGTTATCCCAAGGGAGCTCTCTTCAGTGACTACATAAACATTTTTTATCCCCATTTTGTACTAGCAATATTTAAAATTATATACATACAAAATTTTATTACATGTTGCATATGTATTATATACATCAACATCAACCAGGCAGAATAATATAGAAATTGGGCCTAATGCTATTGTGGGAGCTGGTTAAATAGTCTATGTGAAGCTTCTGTGGACAGCTTGAATTCCATAGCCCAGGTAGTCTAGAAAGGAAAGATGGATTTGAGGTTGGTAAGAGACAAGACAAACTGAAACTTACAAACACAAGCTGGAATCCCCGAGGACAGAGAGGTGCCCACATAAGTGTCTCATCACCTCCAAGCCCCCAATCAGGGGTGGCGAACACGCGGCGAGAGCCGCATGCGGCTCCCGGCCAAAATGAATTTCAGCTCTTTGCCTCTTATCATTATTTTGTATACTGTGGTTCTTTGCCAAGTTTGGATATTGTTATGCTGCTTCTGAGGAGGGACCTCTGAGGAGCGATCTCCGAGCGCGTAGTCGAACTTGTTCGCCACCCCTGGTGTAGGTGCTCTGTAAGACATACCAATGCCCTTCAATCTGGAACTGAAAACACACCTGCCCCAAAGTCTGAAGAATCAAAGGATGATTCAGGTGAGGTACATTAGCTAGGACCACCGCACAAAAGGGAATTCTGGAAAACATACTTTGAGCTTACCTAAATTGGTGCAATAGCGGAGAAATCCACTGTAGAGTCTAAGACAGGCAAAAAAAAAAAAATCACTCTGGATTAGAATGCAAGGGGTTTCTGATCTTCTGAATTCATCTTTCAGTGGTGTTTTTATTTGGTTTTTTATTTTAAATCAGAGATGAACTTGCTGTTTTAAACATGAGGAATGGTCTCTTGGAAGTCAAAGTTCTGTGTTCTAGACTTATTTTTCAATGCAGTCATTTTGGGACAGTCATTTACTTTCCCAAGGCTTTGCTCCCCGTCAGTAATTAGGACAAGTAAACATAGCTTCTACTTATTCATTGATTTTTTTCATATAAATAAATGACATAATGAGTATTGAAATGGTCTATAATTCATAAAAATTAATATATACCCAAGCAATAGAATTATTAAATCTGTTTTTTGCTTTTGTGAACACCTGATGATGTCATTGACTCCAGGGAATGTGACTGACTGTGATCCCTTCTCTGGCCTCCGCCCACGTCCTTAGACATCTTTTCAACAATTCAACAAGCCTCCTGCTTTATGTGTGAGGCATTTTCTTTCCATGTGGCCAGCAGCAGGAAATGAAATCCATTACAGCCCCATGTAGGTGGTTAATTTGTTTGAACTGTCATTTAGCTGGGTCCACAGTATCTTCCTCATGATTTCCCTGCTGCAATGCAGTAAGACTCCTCCACCTTGTCACTAAACCAGCTGTTTTCAAAGATGCCATTTGCTCTTATTTTATGGATTTGTATCTTTTCATAACTTAATGAAAAACACATTATATACAGGGAACTCAGCCAGGCATTGTGTATGAAGTTTGGTGAGGGAGTGATTGTTGAAATGAGATGAAACAGAGGGGTACAAACCATTTTTCTTCCTATGAAAAACTCAATCTAGTCTAAAACCAGACACTGTACCACAAACAAGATGAGAAAGAGAAATTGCTGTTCTAGTCAAAAGAATGGAGGTTTGTTTCAAGGGCAATTACACTAACATAAAGAAAGAACCATTAGAATCAGACCTCCAAGGCTTGACATCCATAGCTCAGTGGTTAGGGCGTCAGCCACATACACCTGGGCTGGCTGGTTCGAACCCAGCCGGGGCCCGCTAACCAATAATGACAAATACAACAACAACAACAAAAATAGCCAGGTGCTGTGGCAGGTGCCTATAGCCCCAGCTAATTGGGAGGCTGAGGCAAGAGAATTGCTTAAGCCCAACAGTTTGAGGTTGCTGTGAGCTGTGACTCCATAGCACTCTACTGAGGGCAACATAATGAGACTCTGTCTCAAAAAAAGGGGGGGGGGAGTCAGACCTCCAACAATATTAAGGATATGATTAAGTAGAGAAGGGATACATACATGTTGGAGTTATGACAGAGGGAAGAGGAGAGAGAAAAGATTATGTCTGGAGGAAAAACTTGTCACGAGCATGGACTTTAATAGAGAAAAACTATGAATGGCCAGGAAATCAGTTAGATTACCAAATGTGTAAGCATAAGCCGTGTTCACATGGGCTTACCCAAGAGCACATGGACAGAGCTAGTGGTACACTCAGTGCTTACAGGGCTGTTTCTGTTAACCTGGAGTAAGGGGCCAAAGTCTGGGAAAGACTTGCCTTATGATGTATTGGTACCTATATGGAGGAAAAGGCTCCACAGGGGTGGAGATTCAATCCAAAAAAAGGAAGGGATTACAAGATGCAGGCAACAAAAAACAAAATAAAGACATTGTGTTATAGCAGATCCCTGTTGTTTTAAAATCTTTGCTTTTATTTCTTTGAAGTTAGACGTTTTTCCTTGACCAAAAATAAAAAAGTTGAGATGTCAGGATTATTCAGGGCAGCTGCATCTTTTGAAATATTACTACCAAAACATTATTTTAAAAAATCATGAAAGAAGTAGGATTCTGTAAATTCCCCAGCCATCTCCCCATCATTCCAGCTCTAAAGGATTTGCATTTGGAAGGTCAGTTTGATACAGAAGTAATAAGTGAACACAGCACTGCTCTGGGAATGGCTTCAGATCCCCCACAGGTGAGCTGGGCTATCAGCTCAGCTCTGCATTCAACAGTAAACATTAGAACATCTGTGAAAGTGGAACAAACCACCCCAAAACACGCATCAGAAGACGTGTTCACTAACGTGTACCATCACCCACACTGTCTCACATCAAGTCTGTGCAGCCAGAGGCCACCTCAATCTCATCCTCAACCCTTGTTTCTCCTGTTGCATCTTTACCGTTTAAATTTCCCAGACAGTCCATGCTGTTTTCATTGTATTTATTTCCATAATTTTGCACGTGCCATTTCCTTTTCTTTTGCCTCAAGTACTGTAACCCTCCACCTCTCTGTCTGAACAACTATTATTCTTACTCGGAAACTCAGAAAAAAAATCAATTTATTCTAGAATATCTTCTCTGACTTAAAATGTCTTGAGAAAAATTTAGTTATTCACACTTTCATCTGTTAAAATGGTACCATTTTCATACTTCAAGTGTCACACTTAATTACACATTAAATTAATTATCAGTTCAAATGTAGTGTACCCCTGAGTAAGTGTGGATGATTTCTTAGCTTACATTTTATGTCTATAGCCATATTTTAGTATTCTACACTTGATTATCCTTTCTTTTCTATCTTACCTGTGTCTGACTCACATTGTTTTATAATATATAAACTTTATAACGTTTGTAGATTAGCTTAAGTCATTGTGGATATAAGATGAAGTATATAAAAGCACAGAAATGTGTGAATAAACAAGAAATCCCTCTCCTACCGGTCTGTGCAATCCTTGAGGCCACTACTGCCTTTTGGTGACCTTTAATGTGCCAGAAGGTAGCAGAATGGGTGGCATATGGCAAGTGCTCAATCAAGTATGGTTAAAGAATCAAGCAGGAACTTTTCTTTCAAAACTAATTTGGAGGCTTTTAAACAAATAAATTCACTGATACATTTGCTGAAAGAAAATGTACTTGCTCTTGGATGTAAAGAAAAGATTATTCTAGCCACAGCTATTCTGGTTATGTGGATAAGCAAAATTTTTCAACTGTCTTTCTCAGTGGCATCCACAGCCAAACTTTGGGTTTTTCTACATAACAAGTATTTTTTAGATCCCCAGGATAAAAACAAAGGGCAAAAAATCTAGGAGAAGAAATATATATTCATGTAAACTGATCATTCCTGTCTCATGACTCCACCACTTTCCCACTAAAAGGAAGAAAAAAACCTTTAAATTTTTTCTCTTCTTTTTCATTTATTTATTTGTTTTTGGAGACAGAGTCTTACTATGTTGCCCTCGGTAGAGTGCCGTGGCGTCAAAGCTCACAACAATCTCAAACACTTGGGCTTAAGCGATTCTCTTGCCTCAGCCTCCAAAGTAGCTGGGACTACAGGTGCCCACCACAACGCCTGGCTATTTCTTTGTTGCATTTGTTTAGCTGGCCCCAGGCAGGATTTGAACCTGCTACCCTCAGTGTATGTGGCTGACGCTGTAACCACTGTGTTATGGATGCCGAGCCATACATTTCTTTAAAAGATACAATGTGAAGTCTATAGAACACTGAAGTTAATAAAGGATGCTATTTTTTAAACTGACTGTTCGACTTAACTAGGTTATGCTGTTTGTTTTTCATAACAGGTCACATGCACAAGTAGATCTGATGGACTAAACAGTATATGCATGCATAAATATGTACTGAAAACTTAAGAAAAGTAGTAGATCGGATATTTACCATGATGCTTTATGCACATAATCCATAGTTTTAAAATAAAATAACCTTGTTAATGGGCTATATCTTACCAATTACTTCATTCCACAATAATTGTTGAGAACCTGCTTGTGCCGGGTCCCTATCTTAGGCTCTAAGGATAGAACACTGAACAAAACAAGCAAAAGTCCTGCCCTCATTTAACTATAATACTATTCTAGTGAAGTAGATAATCTACGAATTAATGTGCAATGCATTTGTAACAATAGTAGTAGATGATGAAAAATAAATGAGTGTGAAGGAATTAAGGGATTTGTTGTATTGCTCTAGGTTAGTTAGAAAAAAAAAAAAAAAAAGAGTTCCCGCACACAGCCAGCCTCCTATTCAAGTTGCCAGTATCTTGAAATTTTGTTCTTGGAAGAAATCTCTCCCCTTTTAATAGATTGTCATTGTCATTGTGATTGCTGTTGTTCTCAAAGTCTTCAAGGAGATACTGGTTTAGACCGGTAATATTGTATTATTAGTAAGAGCTTTGAAAATAATAAACTCTCCTTTTTGCCATCTTATTCGATTAAGATTAGTTGGCATCATTTTGAACAAGATAGCAACTTAAAAGGAAAGTGGAGCTGGAGTGAAATGGCAAAGTCTGAAGGAATCAAATGCATTAGCAGGAGAGTGTTTGTTGAAAGCTGTGAATGAACAAGTGTTTACTTTTAAAAGTGAAGGAAGTCAGGTTGCCAGCCACATATCAGAATCAGGCCCCCTCTGCCTCCCAATTCCAACAAGCTTCATCCGTAATTATCTACTCCAAGGAAGTCAATGCCAAATAGGGATTTATTGTTTATGATCAACATTATGCAGTTAAAATAATAGAGAAGTTGAAAGTTGCTTCCTTGATGGAACAAATATATAGAATTGAAACTTAACAAAAAAATATCCATGGTAAGGACAAGCTGAGAAAAAATCATTTCAGAGATTGATGATATGTCACTGAAGGCTCAGAATATCTTATTTCTTTAAATTCACATTTTTATCAACCACGTAGGCCAATGGCGTATTAAAGTCTTTAACCTCAGTTATTCTATCCTCCAAGTAACATTGGGCAGCACAAGAATAACTTTAAAATGGAATAAATTATAAGATATGCTGTTTGACCTTTTATGTTTATAACAGAAATGCTTAGTTATTCTAAAATTGGTTTCATACACCATTATATTGGCCATGAAATATTTCTTCCTGCAATGTCTCTTTTGCCCTTTCTTCCATATTAGCATCTATTTTATTCTTTTAGTTCAATGCCTGAGATCATTTCAATGGAAAGACACTCCCAAACCATTTGTGAAATTGAACTATTACACCCAGGACAAATGCATTGATAAGAAAAACATTTAAAAACTTGGGGCAGTGCCTGTGGCTCAAGAAGTAGGGCACCGGCCCCATATTCCGGGGGTAGTAGGTTCGAACCCAACCCCGACCAAAACTGGAAAAAAACAAACACCTTGAAACACCTTTTATTGATCTTCTCTAGGCTCCACATACACAGTTATAAACAATGGGAGAGATTGGAAGGGAAAAATCATTGCAGCAGAGAGAAAATCTTGCAGAAGACCCACTCAGTAAAGAGGTCAGTGAGAAGAGAGGCCTGGTAGACACCATGCAGGTTCAGGAGAAGAGGAAGCGTGAGGAGCCCGGAGTGGGCCAGGGGCAGACAGCAGGGGCAGCTGCACTTTTGAGCACTGTGAGCCTTCTTTATGTCTTACCAACTTAATGACGCTCATGGCCAGAAGAATGGGTAAAGAAAATGTGGTGTACGTACAATGTAATATTACTCAGCCTCATAAAAGAAGGAGATTCTGTCATGCAACAATATTGATGGACTTGGAGGACATTATGCTAAATAACATACACTTAAAGGGTGCAGAGTTAAAATTATACAAGATAAGTGAGATTTCAATATCTGCTGTATATCATTACACTTAAAGCATAACAGTACACACACACACACACACACACACCAAATAGGAAAAAAGAGATGGGAAACTTTGGGAAGTCATGAATATATCTAAGACCTTGAGAGTGGTGATGCTTTTATGGGTATAGAGATATACCCAAGGTCATTGAGTTGTATAAATTAAATATGTATACCTCTTTGCCTATTAATTTCAGGCCTCAATAATAGGTTAAATAATAATAGTCATGACATCATATTAGCTTGAAATACAATTTTAAATGTTCATTTTATGAGAAAATGAACAATTCATCTCCTCAGTACCTGCATTAGAAGCTACTTATAAAGGCAGGAGATCGAGTTATGGACCTTGAAAACTATCAAATGTTAGGAGAGGTGGGAAAATTAGTGTCCTAACTTGTTTGAGGAACAAATGCCAAAGTCATGAACTAAGGCAAAGATAAAGAAGGAAAAAGTAAGACTGAAAGGGTCCTGGGTACATACAGATGAAAGCTTTCCAACAAGTATCAGAAACTTGGGGTTCTCCTGGGTACAGGAAGGACACGTGAAGCATGAGGTTGCTGGGGAAATCTGTGTCTCACCAAAATATCCAGGTGATGGTTCCAAGATAGGGTACAAGGAGCCAGAAAACTACATTTTATGTTAGTGAAATTAAAGCTCACCTGAAGGTCACACATGACTGTGTTTTTGACTTCTGAATTAAAGCCATATGGAAAGAATCAAATTGCAACACTCTGTGTTAATGTGATCCGACGGCTAACTTGAGCTGTGCAGTCAACATAAAGATAACCCAGGAAAACACTTAGCTGCCAAATACTAGAATTTAGTGTGACTATCAGATATAATAGTTTCCAATTACACATGGGTACAGTAAATTAATTCAATTTGGAATGTGTATTTTGTAGAATGTTTTTCTATATATAGGGACCGATTTTCCATGTTAGTTTAACATATACATATATATGAATAGAGAAATAAAATTCCACCATTATAAATGTGTAAATATAGCATTAAAGCTCATATTAATGGAACTAAATCACGTGTGTGCGCGCAAAAGCGTGCATGTGTGTGTAATGTGTGTCTATTATTAGGAGACTTGGATCAAAAGTTAGATTGCCCACAAGGAAGTTGTAATGACATGTTTAACCGCTCAAGTTATTTCACTTGTTTAATCCTAAATGTAATCCTCAACAAACAGAGCAATAGCTCCTATCATTGCCTCGCAGGATTACCATAAGGATCAAGTTATACTACAGATGAGAGTGTTTTGCTAAATGTCACAATGTTTTCAATAAGGCTCAACATTTGGGAAATTCACTCTTTTACTATGCAGATGATTTATTCTCAAAACAAAGGGGAAAATATAAGACTTATGCTACCTGGCATAACATACCAGCCTCATAGGTACAAATCACAGCACAGAGGACACTGAAATATAACCTAATCCTACCAACTCATAAGCGTGAAAGTTATCTGGCTATGTTTGACAATAATATATGTATCTGTACCACTTGCTTGCTGAAATGAATGAACTTGAAGAATTTAGTGGTAGGGGCTTAGAATACTTTCGTTTTACGTGGTTCTGAAAGAACATCCTACAAATCAGCCACCCTTTACGTGGGATTCTTAAACATAAAATGCAGCCTACAGTGATGCAATGTTACATAATTATCCTAGTTGAATAATCTCTTTTTAAAACCACAGTAAGGAGAAACTCAGCATGAATTTATATAATACTCATTATTCAATGGTGTCAACTCCATGGTCAGCCATCTCCAGAATATAGTCACAGCAACAAAGAGAAAACTCTGCTAGCCTTGGACATCTTGATAATTTTCCCTCTACTCCTCACTCCTCATTTGGTGGGGCACCATAGTAACACTTAGAATTTTATCCATAGCTGTATAACAGTCCTTACTGATAGAGGATTCAGACCTCAGTATGAAGTATGTATTTGAAAATCTTACATTACCAAATCTTACTCTTACATTATCAAGAATTAAAATGGAATGTTGGAGGCACGTCAAGAAAACTGGTTGTTTACATTCAATAAGTCTTTCCTTATATGATTTTGGACAATTGAACTCTAATTTTCTCATTTTAATGTCTTTACCTATGTAATGGAAAATGAGAGTGCTGGACTAGGTGATCTCTTAAGTTCTTACCAAGATCTAATATTCTACTATTTTATGGCTCACCATATAACATAGATAGGAATTGAACAAAGCTAATATCAAGTGTATATCCAAGTTAGGCATATAGTAAACAATAAATAAATAATAACTGTTACTATTATTCCACACTGGCCAATGGTTTTCTTTCAAACATTCTGAAATGATTACTGCTTAAATATTTTCATACCATGCCTTAAGTAAGATGCCATTAAATGTTAAAATTAAATTTACTTAGTGACTTTTCTTAATTGGGAAGTGGAAAAATAGTGCACGTATTTTTCTTTGTGCTTCATTTAGCTTTTCATTAGGTGTAGTTTGTGTACAAATTTCAGGGGAAAAAACATTTCAAAACCTGCAACACAAGTATAAAAGTAGTATCTCTGTAGAAATACTTAAGGAAGTTTACGGATGGCAAAAGCCCGTGTCTTCACCTTTGTAGGACTGGCTTAACAATACCCAAAACTGCAGAGTCAAGCACAACCAACTAGATGTGATTTTTTATTTAATGCGGAATCTTTTCATAAACAATGTCTTGTAAGAAGGCATTTTTAAAAAAATCACAAATGACTTATTTGTGTATATATTTCCATATGTAAGGGTACAGACATCTTGTCAAACCACCTTTATCGTGTCAGGCAGGTCGCTGTCTGCTCTCAGTTCTTGCTGTGCCCTTGGCTGAAGAATGGCCAGAAACACCAAAGGAAGGCAAGCATAAAATAAAGTTTACCGAGGAAGAGAAAGATGGGTTTATAGAGAAAGATATGCTTGCTACAGAGGACAAACAGGCCCCATGTCTAAACAAGAGGCCCTGGGTATGATCTGAGCTCTTATTTCATAATGTCTGGATTGGTCCCTCCTTGTGGTTTAAACATATATGTGAAACCACTTTGATGGACAGCTAATGACATGATAATTAGCCTCAGATTACTCCAGGTCACTCTCTGGATCCTCTTGTGCCCAGGTTGCCCAGCCTGTGGAGTGGGCCTCCTTCCCCCAGGTGTGGGAATCACTCAGTGGAGGATCAAACACGGGGCAGCACCGGGTCAGAGTGCCCATCCCTGTGTTGTTCTTCCCAGGTTGAGCATCAAGACAGAACCCATCCTTCCATTGTTCTTCCAGCTCAAGCATCAAGGCAGAGCCCGTCCTTGTGTTGTTCCAGGTCAAGCATCAAGACAGCATGGAGGCAGAGCACCCACCTTGGCTCTGTGAGAGATAGAATCCTTCACTGTCTGGTGCACATTTTCTCACTTTTTATTCTAGATGCCCAAATCATTGCATAGGGACAACTCATCTGGCTGCTTCCTGCTGAGTGAGAGCTCAAGGTGACCTCTTGATTATCTGGGGGTCTCTCCAGGGAACTTCAGTATATGTCCTTGGTAGATGGTCATAGTTGTACGTATAAGGAGCAGGTAGGTCTGGAACTGGTAGAGAACACAGGACCATTTGTAGCGTGATGACCTCTACGTAGGATGAAATAAATTTAGTTAGAAAGTTTATGAGAATTGGTCCAAATTTTAGAATTCCTGAGATGCAAAGTAATGGGCTAACCAAGGGGATTACCACCCACCAGGGCCTAGAGGTCTTGCCTTACACCTGGGTGTTGGAGGTGAACTCTAGGACAGCACTGATTTTTGTCCTGGGATGGTCCAGACTTAATAGCAAAAAAGCAGCTCTGCTCTTTTAAGAACAAGCAAGTGCCCCTTCTGCTGCAGTTAGAAGACTGAGGGTCTTCTGTTTTGTAAGCTAACTCTGCTAGTGAATCCAGCTGTGTCTGTAGGAGGGCAAGTACATGGTCAGTCTGCATTGCATCCTGTGCTGCACCCATGATCAAAGCCCACTGAGGCCCGGGATGCTCTCTAGCTGCTCCTGCAATGGCTGCTGTTCCAACTAAGACGAAAGGGGAATTAAAGGAAATGCTTGCGTGTGTAGGCCCCAGCCACACAGAAGGAAGGACAGGGTGGCTGAATCCTAGGCAATTTGAATATCTCGATATACTAGGCCCAAGGAGCAGGGCAGATCCCAGAATTGTCAGGTGCCCCATACCTAGTATATCCCTCACTCTAGAGGAAACTGGGCAGTGAACTGCATTTTGGCTGGCACGACAGGGGCTGATTGGCTGGTAGCACAGGCTCCTATTCTCTGGAGTTTGCTGCCATACCAGTCAGCTCTCTGGACTGTTAAAGTGGCTCCAAGTAAAAGAGATATCAATTGAGAGGTGAGCAAGTAGACCACTAGCCCACTTGCTTCCCCTATCATCTTCTGGAAAAGGGGGGCTTTAGGTCTGGGTATGTGTCAACCTTAAAGTCAGGGGTTTCTGTAAACATAGCCTGGAATTTTAATAAGCAGCTATCTGAAATTCATGTTGCTGCCCCTCCATGGAGGAGCTTGAAGGCCTGGTGAGAGGTTCTAACAATAAGGCAGCTTCCATGGTGAATGGAGTGGCCTCTGGGAAAAGTAAAAATATAGCTACACATTGCCCCGAAATAGGCAGGCATCCAAGTTGTGGGGTCCAGTTTCTTTGATAAATAGGTGGCTAGTTATAACTGTGGCTTCTAAAGCTGTGTTAATACCTCCAGAGCTATTACCTCTCATAAAAAGGTTCTCTGGGTGGCACCTGTGGCTCAAAGGAGTAAGGCACCAGCCCCATGTGCCAGAGGTGGCGGGTTCAAACCCAGCTCCGGCCAAAAACTGCAAAAAAAAAAAAAAAAAAAAAAAAAGCTCTCTGAGGATATGGCAGATCCAGGGCCAGATTGGAGCAACAATTTCTTAGTGCCTGAACAGCCTGTTTTGTTCAGGTCCCCATATTAGAGGTTCCTGATTGTATTTCCTTTTACCTTTTTTTTTTTTTTTTTTTTTTTTGTTAAATTAAGTCATAGCCGTGTACATTAATGAAATCATAGGGTACCATGCACTGGTTTTATATACAATTTGAAATATTTTCATCACACTGGTTAACATAGCCTTTCTGGCTTTTTCTTAGTTATTGTGTTAAAACATTTATATTCTACATTTGGTAAGTTTCACATATACACTTGTAAGATGCACTGCAGGTGTGATCCCACCAATCACCTTCCCTCTATCCATCCTCTCCCCTCTCCTCCCCTCCCTTTTCATTTCCCCCATATTCTTAGGCTATAATTGGGTTATAGCTTTCATATGAAAGCTTTAAATTAGTTTCATAGTAGGGCTGAGTACATTGGATACTTTTTCTTCCATTCTTGAGATACTTTGCTATGAAGAATATTGGCACATGGTCTACAGACATAGGAAAAAGTGCTCATCATCCTTAATCATCAGAGAAATGCATATCAAAACTACTTTGAGATCAAAATTCCTTTTAACTTTTATAATAGCGAGTGCCTGTGCCTCCTTAAGCCTCCTCCCCGCTGGAATTGGAGGTCATCTAGATCTTTCCCGAAGCCTGGCCAAGAAAATTAGGGCTGTCCTGGAACCCTCATGGCAACACCATCCAAGTTAATTAGTGGGGTGTGCTGTGTAAAAAGAAACACATGCTCATAGTTTAGAAAGAAGTCTGTGCTTGCAGTTTAGGAAGCAGGTGGGAGACGGGAGGAGATGATGTGCAAATTCACACCTAATGGGTGCCATGCTCACTATCTGGGTGATGGACACACTTTGACTCAAACTGCACAAAAGAAATTTATGTAACCAAAATATGTATACCCCTATAATATTCTGAAACAAAGAATAAATTTTAAAAAGAAAAAACAACTAAAACTAAAGCCTATTAATTTTTTAAAAAAGAGATAAAAAAGAAAGCAAGCCAATCCTAGCAGGTTGGTAGCACAAGTAGTAATGAGTGCTCACTGACCACATCCTCTCACAAAGCAAAGGGAGAGTAAAGAATTGTTTGGTAGGGACTGGAGAGTCCAGTACCATACAGGACGGAGTACTCACTTATCCAGAGTAGGTGAGGAGGACGGAGTAGACAGCCCATTGATCAATCCCATTCAGAGACTTTATATCTTTTGTATTAACCTGGATGCCGTTGAAACACATTCCTCTTAGTGAAGTATAACAAGAATGGAAAAGCAAGTATCCAATGTACTCAGTACTAATATGAAACCGGTAGATGAACTGATAGACACCCACACAAGAGAAAATTCAATTCAAGTTGGGGAGGGAGGGACAGAGCCAGGGGGTTCAAATCCTAGATATGTGGTGCTGCCACCTAATGGGCACAATGTATGGCACACCTGCTGGGGGCAGGGCACAAGTGCAATGGGGACTTTACCTGACAAATGAAAACATAAACTAATCATTTGTGCCCTCATATTAACTTGAAATTTAAAAAAAAAGATTAAACATTTCTACTTTAGAGTGACTTGATCAAACTTATCTCAGTTTGAGAGAATGCACCCCAAAGAGGTGTTAGGAGAGATTTTTGACTCCTGTACACCCATCCAAAAAGTACTTAGGGAAGATAAAGGTAGCATTTCTCATGATGCACACCTATATTCCAAGGGGTATACCTTGAGAAATGGAGAAAAATTCAGCATTACAGGAAGAAAGAAAGTCTTAAGGAAAAGGGGCCCAATTAGGATAGTAGTTCTGTTGAGACAGAAAAGATAAAAGAATTAGAGGTATCGAGTTTGAATCCTAATGTGGTAAATAGAGAAATGGAAAGTGGAAGGATATTTGATGAATGTATTTCAGAACTATCAACACAGAACCATGGGAGTAGACACATTCTATATGAATATAAGTATAATGGTGGTTTGTAAGATTTTTAAGGTTGCAGACATTTGGAGAATATAATAAAAATTATAGGTATAAGAAATACACTAAAATAGATATGATTTTGCACATAATTTCAGAAGCTCAGGCCTGATTTATCACATCTAAATCTTAGGATAGCAAAGCTCATTTGGAATAACCAAGAACATGAGAAAATAAGAGTTGAAAATAAATCAATGTCTACTATTTTAGAATTTAGTATAAGCTGGTGTTGTTTTAATAGTTTATGTATACCACCTTAATTTAGTATTTAGTTTGTCTTCATAATAATCAATAATGTAGAAATTATTTTCTTCTTTTGCAGAAAAATTGCCGAAGTAGAAAGAAAATAACTGAACTGAGGGTTCTTGCTTCTTTCGTTTAAACCTTTTTACCTTTGTTAAAAAGGAATTATTCTGATATTTGTTAAAATGGTAAGGACACCTTCAGATTATTGTAACAGGGGAGGGACTACAGCAATACTACAGAGACATTAAACTCAACTCCAAATATAGTAACACAGAGTGGTGGAATCAATGGATAAAACATTACTAAGAGGAACTCGACTCAAAATGAGTGCAGGGGAATTCTTGCTAAACCAGATTCTTAATAAAGTCAGGCCAAGGCACTCAGATGCCAAGGATGGGGAGAGTCTTCACAAACTGCCTTAATAAGATTCTTGGCTAAAATGTGCACAGCAGGCCAACAGCAAGCCCCAAGGATGAGGTCTAGTCAAAAAGCAATGCTTCCATTGCTCATCAAGGAGGGAGTCTTTGTCACCCTCATACTCTGCATTCATGTCTAGAAACAGACAAGTGATGCCAAATGCTAACCAAGAGAGATGCCAAGGATATATTGTTTCTCAGATGCAAGAAATTGAGAAAAAAATCAAATGAGTGAGGAATTTAAAAGGGACTAGCAAAAGTAGGGCCAAAATTTGAAGTTCTCAGAGGGCAAGGGCCTGCAATTTCAGATACAATTCATTAAAACACAAAATATGTGCTTGATACCCACGTGAATGACTCTTGATTCTGAAAACAACTAGCATATTTTTAGCTGATAGAAGCCGCCATAGCTCCATTTAATTTATGGTTTAGTACATTTCTTTCTCTGGACCTTATTTTCTTCATTTGTAAATGTGCGCCTGGGGGTGGAGGTTAGGTGGCAGACTGCATGAATACATTGTATAATACATATGAGAAATAATTCTAAGAGTCTGTTATTCCATGGCCTTCAAGTGTGTTTCTGAAGCAGTGAAGAATAATCAAAAGAGTTCACTGAAGAGGTGGTGACATAGGGATGGTTGTGGATAGTGAGGTCTAATTAAGAGAATATCATGTTTATATTTGTACAGCCAGTTTTCAGAACAACTATTATCACTTATTCTCTAACAGAAAATCAAATCATAAAAGAGCTTTGGATCAGGGAATAAAAATTGTTTAGTGAACAGTGCAGAACCTCTGAAGATCAAATGCCTGAGGTTGAGTCCTAGCTCTCTCTGGACTCTAATCTCCTCGTGAGATAAATGGGAATGGCAGTACCTTCTTTATGTAACTTTTATGAATATTACACAAACTAATACCTATGAAAGGCTAAGACTATTCCCTGACAAGTAATACAAATTCCATGAATGCCTGGCATTACTTGAAGAGGGAAAATATAAATTAGGTTGTATAACAAGTGTCACACACTGTGGTAAGCATTTTAAAATAAATTATATCATCTGATTCCAGCTATTAAAAAGTATAGATCAGAAGCCTAATATTTAAGTCTTTTCTCATATCTCTGTATCTGGGTATATCAAATATTCAAGTAATTTGAATATTTATGGGGCTGGTTGAGGTGTCATCCCAGTTCTGAGGATTATGTGTATATTATAATTAGTAGTATGAGAAAAAAAGTCACATTAAACAGGAAAATAAATTATGAAATGTCTTTTTCATGAATCTGTGTGTAATATTGGTTTTGTTTTATTTTGTTTACCTCTAAATTCAATACTATGGCTGACTTTCCTATAACTGATTAACCTATGTCAGAAAGGAGAAATGATAACATAGAACACAAACATATTGTGTGGCTATTTCAAGCACGTGCCCTTATTTCCCTGAGAAGCTCTGAGGAGTCCAGAGTGATATTTCAGTGATTAACAGCTTTAATGCTGGCAAATTCTGAGTCCAGGTGGATTTCATATTTGACCCATGGCTAGGATCATAAACAACTTTGGATTTATACTTTTACTTGTCTATTCAACACAAATAACACAAATCTATTTTTGTCAACCTATGTCTGCATAATAACTTTCACTTTTTATTATTAAGACTCCAATGATATTTTAGAGTTCTAAAAATAAAACCATCTCGGGTTGTATAAAAAAATAAAATAAGGTTGAATCCAAGTAGTATTTTTTTTCTCAACTTTTTTCCCGTCTCTGATTTCCTCCAAAATGATCATTTTATGTTGAGAACTGTTTGTAGAGCCCTAAATAGACATTTAAGTGCCAGGCACCTGCATGCTTGAGAGCAATGACTACAGGGAGGGTGAAAAAGAGTCAATGCTATTTATCACAATTCCTGAAGCACTGGATAGAATTTTACTCTAACTATTGACATTTGTATTACAAATTTCAGTTTGCAGCAAAATGGTCAGGTGTATTATGTCCTTATATTAACATAGAAAGAGGTATCATCTTTTCCCACTAGATCATGTAACTGAGGTACACAAAAGTGAGTCAGTAATAGAACAAGTGAGTCCCCTCCAATCCCACCTCCACACCCACTGCCAAGTTGTGTTCTCCCAATCACTTTAGTGTTCTATGTGGGGTTTGTTTTTTTTTGTTGTTTTTTTTTTTTTTTTTGCAGTTTTTGGCTGGGGCTGGGTTTGAACCTGCCACCTCCGGCATGTGGGGCTGGTGCCCTACTCCTTTGAGCCCCAGGTGTCACCCTGTTCTACATGGTTTTATAGTTATTATTTGGGATTCTGATCAGAATATCTGTTGCCATGGGGCTAACACTGTAGATCTATAAGATACCACCTAAATCAAATGCACTGCCTTTTATGAAAATAAGGATTATCCCCTTGTTGGTGGATTTATTCTTTAACATACTTCATTTCAGGAAAAAAAAATTAATTTTAATTCTTCACCCCCAATCCGAAGGCTCTAGACAACTGGTCTTATTTGCATTGATGCTGCAGGATTTGCAGCCTAATGAGCTATAGGCAGGCTGATAAATGTCAGTAATTTGGCAACAGAATGGTGTGTGCAATTGGCTCTTCAACAGCTCTAAAGGCCGAGACATCCAGCTGGGGACAGAAGAAATAGAAATTCCTAAATCACTCCAAGGAAGTAATTCTAAACTTTGCTGTGCATTAGAATCACCTGGGGAGCTTTTGAAACATACCAGTGCCCATGTCCCTCCCCTAGAGAGTCTAATTTAATTGGTTTGGCATGCTGCCTGAGCATTGGGGTTTTAAAAACCTCCCTGAGTGATACCAGTGTGCACACAAGGCTGGGAAACACTAACTTAAGGCATACGTAGAGCAGTGCTTCTCACCACTGGGCATACATTAGAGTTCCCTGGAGGATTTTTTAAACTACTGATGCCAGGAAACAATTAAAGCAGAAGCTCTTTAAGTAAGGTCTAGGCAAAGGTGACTCTGATATGTAGTCATGTTTTGAAACCATTCCTCTAAAATAGTTACAACTTAGAATGCAGTCTAGGAATTAGTAAAAAGAAAAAAGCAAAGAAGCAAAACAGCTAGCACCTAGAAGCTTGCTAGAGTTGAAGGGTCTCAGATTCACTACAGAGATACCTTCTTCCCCTGCTACCCTTATTTACCCTTCACCTTTGGGCCCTGTATCCTTAAAAAAGGTTAGAGGCAGTTAAATCAGGTCGAGGTCTGATATCACTGGCTCATTAACCAACAATCTAACTATTATTTTTCACCACCCTCCATAGTACCAAAGACGGGTAAGGTTCCCAAAGCTGGGACCACCTAAGACAGGATATGGAGAGGCTGCACGGTGGATTACACTCATAGTACCCAAAGACGGGTAAGATCACTCTGCGTTCAGTCAACCTAAGACAGGGACCAAACCATTGATGTTTGTATCCCCATGACGGGTAA
>CAUYPK010053545.1:0-11355 GCA_963574355.1 Loris lydekkerianus | reverse complement strand
GTATTGAATGGAGTTAAATTGAAATCATTTCCACTTAGATCAGGAACCAGGCAAGGTTGCCCATTGTCTCCATTGCTCTTTAACATTGTAATGGAAGTTTTAGCCATTGCAATTAGGGAAGAAAAGGCGATCAAGGGTATTCACATAGGATGAGAAGAGATCAAACATTCACTCTTCGCAGATGATATGATCATATATCTGGAAAACACTAGGGATGTTTTCCCTACAAAACTTTTAGAAGCTATCAAGAAATACAGCAATGTCTCAGGGTACAAAATCAACACCCATAAATCTGTAGCCTTTATATATACCAACAATAACCAAGCTGAAAAAATAGTCAAGGACTATTTCTTTCACAGTAGTGCCAAAGAAGATGAAATATTTGGGAGTATACCTAACAAAGGATGTGAAAGATCTCTAAAAAGAGAACTATGAAACTTTAAGAAAAGAAATAGCCAAGGATGTTAAGAGATGCAAAAAATACCATGCTCATGACTGGGAAGAATCAACATTGTTAAAATGTCCGTACTGCCTCAACCAATATATAATTTTAACACAATTCTTATTAAAGCTTCATTGTCATACTTTAAAGATCTTGAAAAAATCATACTTCATTTTATATGGAATCAGAAAAAAACCTCGAATAGCCAAAACATTACTCACCCATAAAAACAAAGCAGGAGGAATCACACTACCAGACCTGAGACTGTACTATAAATCAATAGTGATCAAAACAGCATGGTACTGGCACAAAAGCAGAGAAGTAGATGTCTGGAATAGAATAGAGAACCAAGAGATGGATCCAGCTACTTACAATTATTTGATCTTTGACAAGCCAATTAAAAACATTCAGTGGGGAAAAGATTCCCTATTTAACAAATGGTGCTGCGTAAACTGGCTGACAACCTGTAGAAGAATGAAACTGGACCCACACCTTTCACCATTAGCTAAGATAGACTCTCACTGGATAAAATATTTAAACTTAAGACATGAAACTATAAAAATACTTGAAGAAAGTGCAGGGAAAACTCTTGAAGGAATCGGCCTGGGTGAACATTTTATGAGGAGGACTCCCCAGGCAATTGAAGCAGTACCAAAAATAGACTACTGGGACCTGATCAAACTAAAAAGCTTCTGCACAGCCAAGAACATAGTAAGTAAAGCAAGCTGAAAGCCCTCAGAATGGGAGAAAATATTTGCAGGTTATGTCTCCAACAAAGGTTTAATAACCAGAATCCACAGAGAACTCAAACGTATTAGCAAGAAAAGAACACATGACCCCATCTCAGGGTGCGCAAGGGACTTGAAGAGAAACCTCTGTAAAGAAGTCAGATGCAAAATCTACAAACACGTGAAAAAAAAGCTCATCATTCTTAATCATCAGAGAAATGCAAATCAAAACTACTTTGAGATATCACCTAACCCTAGTAAGAGTAGCCCACATAACAACATCCCAAAACCAGAGATGTTGGTTTGGATGTGGAGGAAAGGGCACACTTCTACACTGCTGGTAGGAATGCACACTAATACGTTCCTTCTGGAAGGATGTTTGGAGAATACTTAGAGACCTAAAAATAGACCTACCATTTGATCCAATAATTCCTTTACTAGGTTTATACCCAGAAGACCAAAACTCACAATATAACAAAGACATCTGTACCAGAATGTTTAGTGCAGCTCAATTCATAATTGCTAAGTCATGGAAGAAGCCCAAGTGCCCATTGACCCATGAATGGAGTAGCAAATTGTGGTACATGTATACCATGGAATACTATGCAGCCTTAAAGAAAGATGGAGACTTTACCTCTTTCATGTTTACATGGATGGAGCTGGAACATATTATTAGCAAAGTATCTCAGGAATGGATGAAAAAGTATCCAATGTACTCAGCTCTACTATGAAGCTAAATTATAGCTTTCACATGAAGGCTATAGCCCAACAATAGCACAAGACTATGGGGAAAGGGCCAAGGAAGGGGAAGGGACGGGGCAGGTTGTGGTGGAGGGAGGGTAATAGGTGGGGCCACATCTATGTTGTATCTTAGAATGGGTACAGGCAAAACTTACTAAATGCAGAATACAAATGCCTACATACGGTAACTAAGAAAATGCCATGAAGGCTACGCTGAACTGTCTGATTTAAATACTTCAGATTGTATATGAAAGCAGCATCTTATACCCCTTGATTGCACTAATGTACACAGCTATGATTTAACAATAAAAATTAATAAATTAAAAAAATAAAAGAATTGGAGGTAGAGAATATATAGTTTTATACAGTTTTATGCCTAGGAGGAGAGTGCCATGGCACCCTAGTAGGCAAAGGATTCTGTTTTTTAGACAGTCTCTCCAGTGGGATAAAATGGGAGGATGTTTGAACTCTGCTTGCTTGTTTTTATGGAGTGTACTGGGTGCCGTTCTCATGGAGGAGGGGATACTCATCTGCTTGGTGATGGATTTTGTACCTTTTGTTTGTGTCCTTGGGGTCGCCACTCACCTCAGCAGGGTTGATGTGCATTCTTCAACCTTCTCTCTTGGCTCAGCTTCAAACCATTGGTTTGCTTGCTAAACTTATGTCTAGCTCTTTAATTCTCCTTCTAGATGGGAGCCTCTGTGGAAAGCTGGCTTCAGTCAGCCATCTTCGCTGGCTTTTTTCCATACCTAGTTTTTTGAGAGTTTTTATCATGAAGGGTGTTGAATTTTATCAAATGCTTTTTCAGCATCAATTGAAATAATCATATGATTTTCCTTCTTTGTTCTGTTGATATGATGCATCACACTGAATGATTTGCATATCTTGAACCATCCTTACATCCCTGGGAAGAATCCCACTTGATCATGATGAATAATCTGTCTACTGTGTTGTTGAGTTTTGTTTGCTAATATTTTGTTGATGATTTTTGCATCTGTGTTTATAAGAGATATTGGCCTATAGTTTTCTGTGTTGTGTCTTTGTCTAGTTTTGGTAACAGCAGTGAACTCATCAGGTCCTAGGCTTTTCTTTGATTGGAAACATTTTATTACTACTTCTATCTCATTACTTGTAATTTGGGTTTTGGATTTCTTCTGGGTTCAGTCTTGGTAAGCTGCATGTGTCTAGGAATTTATCCTTTTCCAGGTTTTCCAAGTTATTGGCATATAATTGTTCAGAGTAGTCTCTCATGATCCTTTAAATTTCTGCAGTAACAGTTTTATAATGTCTCTTTTTTCACCCTGATTTTATTTATTTTGGTCTTCTCTCTTTCCTTCTTAGTATTGTTAAAATGTGTCTATTTTGTTTATCTTTTTTAAAAAAACAACTTTTTGTTTTGTTGATTTTTTTGCTTCAATTTCATTTATTTTTACTCTGGTCTCTATTATTTCTTTTCTTTTACTAATTTTTTGTTTAGTTTGCCCTGTTTTTTAGTTCTTTGAGAAGCATTGTTAGGTTGTTTCTCTGTAGCTTTTCTACTTTTTGGATGTAGGCACTTATTGCTATAAACTTTCCTCTTTTTTGCTTTTACTATATTCCACAGGTTTTGATGTGTTAAGAGTTCATCTTCACTTCTTTGGGAAATTTTTTTATTTCCTTATTAATCACTTTATTGCCCCACTGGTCATTCAGAAGCATATTGTATAATTTCCATGTGTTTGTGAATTTTCCAATGTTTTTCTTATTGTTGTTTCTATTTTTATTCCATTACTGTCTGAGATAATACTTGTTGTGATTTCAATTTTTTTGAAATTTTTTAAGACTAATTTTATAACCCAACTTGTTTTATGTGATCTGTATCTGTATAGGTGTAGTGTGTATCTGTATAGGTATAGTGTGTTTCTTACAGACAACATATAGTTTTTTAATGCATTCAGCCACTGTCTCTGTCTTGACTGGAGAATTTAGTCCAGTCACATTCAATGGTGTTATTGATAGGTAAGAACTTACTTCCTGCCATGTTATTATTTGATTTTTGGTTGTTTTGTGATTCTCTTTTTCTTTCTTACTTCTTTCCTGTGTTGTGTTAAAAGTGATTTTCTATGACAATGTGTTTTAATTTCTTGTTTTTTATATTTTGTCTATCTGTTATAAGTTTTTTGATTCAAGGTTACCAGGAGGTTTGCAAAAAGCATTTTATAACCAATTCTTTTAAATATATGAAAATTCTTATTACAAAAAAACAAATAAAGAGAAATTTAACTTTATCCCTTCCCTGCTTTTTAACTCTTTGTTGTTTCCATTCATATCTTTTTATAATGTTTGTCACTCAAAAGTTATCATTTTTAATAGCTTTGTCTTTTGTATCTTCATACTGAAGATATCAGTGGTTTATACAGCACTAAAATTACAGCAATAGAATATTCTATAGTTATGTCCTTACTGCTCCCAGTGAGTTGTACACCTTCAGATTTCTTTCAGATTGAAGAACTCCTTTTAGCATGTGTGGTAGGGCAGGTCTTATGTTGATGAAATCCCTCAGCTTTCGTTTGCCTGGAAAAATCTTTATTTCTCCTTCATGAGCTCACTAATTGAGCTTCCCAGATACCCATTGAGCTCACTAATTCTTTCTTCTGCTTCATTATATCTGCTCTTTAGAGACTCCAATGCATTTCTCAATTTGGTGATTGAATTCATAAGCTCTAAATTTCTGCTTTTTAAAATTTCAATTTCTTTGTTAAATTTCTCTGACAGGCTTCTGACTTCCTTCTCTGTGTTGTCTTGAAGTTCACTGATCTTCTTTAGGACAGCTATTTTGAATTCTTTGTCTGAAAGGTTGGATATTTCCATCAGTCTGGAATTTGTCAGTGGTAACTTATTTAGTTCATCTGGTGAGTTCACATCTTCCTGGATGTTCTTGATACTTGAGATGTTCATCGATGCCTGGGTATTGACAAATTAAATATTTATTTTAATCTTTGCAGTTTGGGCTTGTTTAAGCCCATCCTTCTTGAGACGGCTTCCCAGATACTCAAAGAGAATTGAGTGTTGTGCTCTAAGTCTTTGGTCATTATAGCCATATCAGCACTGGGGTGCCCAAAGCCCAGTAATGGTGTGACTCTTGCACACTCTTATTGATACCATTGTGGTGAAAGCTTGGATAAGATGCAAGATAATTCCTTAGATTACCAAGCAATGTCTCTCACTGTCTTCTCTCACATTCTCTGCTGGGTGACTGGAGTTGGGGGAAGAGTGACTTGGGTACTCCTTTGTAGCTACTAGCACCAGATCACACCTAAAAGCTGCCCAGTCTTATCCAAAACTAGTGGTGACTATTACTTGGCCACCTCTGATGTTTATTCAAAGCCTGAGGGCTCTTTAGTCAGCAGGTGGGGAATCCTGCCAAGACTGGGTCCTTACCTTCAGTGCAACATGTTTTCTTTGGGTCCAAAGTGTGTACAGAAATGCCATCCAGGAACTAAGGCCTGGACTCAGGGACCTCAGAATTCCACCTGGAGCTTTATTTCACGGTGGCAAAACCAGTACTAAAGTAACAAAGCAAAATACTCTGAGCATTTCCCTTTCCTTTCTACACATGGAAGAAGACTCTCCCTGAGCCATGCTGTTTGTTAGGAGGGCTGATGCAGATACTTGCTTAGTGACAGATACTGGTTATCACTGGGTCATGTGTACCCCACTGGCACTGAGTCAGCACAGCCTCAGAAATTGCCCAAGGACTTCAGCCTTTGTGGCACACTGCCTTATGAATTTAGTCCAGGCCCAAGGCTGCTCTTGGTCTGTGGATGGTGGGGCTAGTGGGAGGGAACTCAGGCTTCAGGGTAGAGGATTTCTCTCTGGCCAGCCTGGTGAAAATGTTCCCAAATTTGGCATCGACAGAATTCTGCCCTGTGCTTTGTTGCTCTGTGCCAGTGCAACTCTGAGTCTCAATGCAAAGTTCTACACCAACTTCACACTCCCTGCCCTGGGCACACAGATTCCGCTCTTCACTTGGCCTGCTGCCAGCACACCATAAGGCAATGGGGGCAGTGGAGGCATAAGTCATCTGCCTTCTTCAGAGCCTCTTTCTTTCCTATAATGTTAAAACCAGGTAGTATGATTGCTCACCTGATTTAGGGTTCTTCTGAAAGTTCTCGCTTGTGTGGTAGTTGTAGGTGGTACTTATATCAAGCTCCATAACACACAACAATTAATTCCTTCTCTTTTTCCTGTCAGTGTCTTCCTTCTGCTGCCTCAATGGCCAATTTGGACCAATGTAGAAAAGGAAAATTCTGCTGAATGAGTTGTGGTCTGAAGATCAAGTTCAATCCTCTTCTAGGAGAGTTTGAACAGATAAAAATAGCTCCTATAAAGAAACTAGCACCAATACACAATGTGATTTAGATCAGCTTCTTCTGAACTTGGGGTCAACATGGGAGCTTCCAGTGAAGGGCAGTTCCCACTGTAGGGCACAGCAAGCACCACCCTCTTCCTATTTGGATACAGCTGGTAGAGAGTAGTAGTGTCACTTTCCATTCAACCATTAATCATGCTGAAATGTCTGCATTTGTTTGAAATACAGTAGCAGATGTTCCTGGTTTCACATGGTGGGCAGCAGCTGGACATGATGACAAAAGGAGTGGCATGCATATTGTGGGATGCATAGAAGAAGAGCAAGGTGCTGGCCTTCAATGGAGAACCCATCTTCACCATCCTGAAGCTCAGTGGGCCCTGAGCCAAAAGATGGTATGCTCCTTTAGAAACAAGCAAGCCACAAGCTCCCAGCCTTGCTATAACCATGTATCCACATATACAACTTTAGAGGCAAATCGAGCTGAATCTTTTCTCTGGGTTAAGGGTGAAGTAGGGTCACAAGAGAATGTGTGGCTATCTTGCCAGATGCTAGAAGTTACTTAAAATATCTCCCCTAGTAATCCATCTGAGGGCTGAAACCAGAGTATTTTCATTTTAATGAGATTCATGTTATCAGCATCTAAAAACTAAAAATACTTACAACTGAAAAACTATGGCCTTTTCTATAATATTCCAATACAAGCTAGAGGTACTTTGCATTTAATAATGACTAAATACAAATAAAATTCAATCTTTAAAACAACCATTCCAGATATAAGAAATGCCATAATTAAATGCCACTTGGTCACCATTAACTAAGGCAAAACTCCCATCTGATCTCTTCCCAATGTCCTGATTATAGAGAGGTAATTGTTCCTCTTCATGAGCTACTATAGACACATCCCAGAGTCCACATATCTTACCAATTAATGTAAGCAAAGGATATTATTCACTTTATCCTTCTCCTCTACTTGACACACACCATCTTCTTTCTTTGGATACTGAAGAATTCCTGAATAGAAACATCTATTCTATGACCTTACAAAATTCAGATGTACTGTTATGTTCTAGTCTCACAGTGACTGTCCTCAGATTTGGGGTGTCCTATTTCTTGTTTTGTTGAGACTGTCTACCTTCCTTCAAAGCTGATTAATCTCAGGTGCCTGGAGTGAAGGCCCTAAGGCCATGTGATATTAAGGCACCAAGAAAACTTCAATAAGTGTTTTAATGTATTTGCAGCAGCCAAAATTAGAACACCTTCCCTCTCCTTTGCTTTGACAGCCTATTTTTCTGCGACAATTTACAGCCTTTCCCCCTCTCACAACTTGAGTTAATTTCTATTCTGAAAGCAGTCAGGAGCGAAGAAGCTAAGGGAAAGCTGTGGACTGAGAGAGATCTGGGGAGGTGACAGTGCCGTAGTGAAGCAGTGTTAAGAGTGCCTTCATGGCTGCTCCCAGTAACTGAGGCGAGGCTGAACAGTGAGTGTTAAAACAATGGCAGCTGGAGAGACATTGAGCCCTGTTTAGTAATGTGGGAGAGGCACAAGAGTGGACTTTCAAGACATAGGGTAAGGGAGGAACCGGAGGCTGTGAATATCCATTAGCTTCCCCTCCCCCTTAAATGGTTAATGTGCTGTCGAGTGCTCTGAAAATAAGACACTTTCCCTGAAATATGTATTGAACATACATGAGTATACAACAGAATGTCTTTAGATTATACCATTGAAAATTACAAGTACTATGTAGAGAAGTTTTTTTCATTACCGAGTTGACACTAGTTTTACTTTTGCCTTGTATATAATTCATATATGTGTGTGTTTATGGAGGAGGGTCCCTTACACTGTGTGTGACTGTTGTATATAAGCACTGACTACATAATAAGATGGAGAGTGAAAAGTCATTGCTAACATTTACATTGAGAAAGTGACAGTCAAAGGTACATTTATCAGGCTCCTAATGAAGCCGAAACTCCAGACCCCTTACTTGCACAGGCCCTTTTCCAAGGCTCTGGGAGTGGCCCTGGCAATATGTTCACATTGTTATATGCTTTGAGAAATTTTGGAAAAGAAAGAAATTTTAATCCTAATCAGTTAACATTCTGATCTCTTTCTACTCTGACTTCCTACCTCAACTAGCCTTGGAGTGCTATTTTTGAGATCCAATTATGGAGAAGTTAATCTGGGGATACATTTAATTTAGATTTAATAGGATATGTTTACATACTTTGTGAGCCATCCTAGTATAAAGAGTAGATTTCTGGACCGTGCTTACTACCACTGTGCTAACTCCCCCAGTGTCACCAAGCAAAGGAGTAAGATGGGATATTATACCACAATATCAATGTGTCCAACAGAACCTGGTACCAAAAGTATATGTGCAGTGGAGAAGAAACAGTTTGAAATATATGGAGTTAAAAGGCAGTCTGAGAAAAATTCCCCCAGTCATCAGATGCATAAAATCGTGAGTGGAGAATTTGTTTTTCTTTGATGTCTCATCAAAATTGACATTCTCTCCTGTAGCAATCTACGTAGTACTCAAAGAGATGTGTCAAAAGCAGTTGAGCTTTGAAGGCAGAAGTGACTGGGTTTGAATATTGCCTCTACTGTCTATATGCCTCACTTTACTCCTCTGTAAGAAAAGAATAACAATATCTTTGAGAGTTATAGGAAGAATAGCTAATGTTGGGTACTCTATTGTGTGCTAAGCATCAGACTTTATAACAAGCAGGCAAGGTGGATACTATTAATATTATTGTTATTTCCATTTCATAGATGAGATTAAAGAATTTACTTAAGGTAACATAGTGAGTGATGAAGCTGGCATATGAACCCCAGTAATTTGTCTCTGGAGGCAGTCCCCATAGCTACTAGACTCTTCTGTGAGCATACAAGAGAGGTAGAGAATGTCTATAGCTCTGAGACAGGCAGAGACATCATCTATGAAACAGGAGGAGCAACCCCCGGTCCCTCATGGTAGCCATCGCCAGCTCTGATAACCAGCTCAACTCTAGAGCTTGCACAATTATTTCTGGGGTTTTTTCTCCTATGTGGCTTCTTTCTCTAAAAATAGCAATTTAAAAATCTCTTTTTAAATTGCAATTATCATTGTGATTAGCCAATCTATATTATTTTTGGAATTAGATAATAAATTATAAACAAGTACATAAAATGATGTCATTATACCATCTTCATAAGATTATAGCTGTCAATATAATCACTACTACTTTCTAAATGTTCTGGTGTTTTATTTGTTATAAATTATTTGCATGCATGTATCATCAAAAATATTAATTTTTTTCTAGACCTGCAATGATCTTTTATAACAATTAGCATTTCCTGAGTTGCTATGTAACACTTACTCTTTTCTTTATTTTATTTTATGTATTGTTGGGGATTCATTGAAGGTAGAAAGATACAGGTTACACTAATTGCATTTGTCAAGCAAAGTCCCTCTTATAAATGTGTTCCTCCCCCAACATTTACTCTTATTAAACATCCCTTGCTCTGAACTTAGTATATTATTTGAATCATGTAACTTCTGATGAGATTACAAACCAAGCAGGGTATGTTTCTGTTTCTGTCAGTCATTCATTCAACCAATAGTTATTATTGACCCTAAGTTCTTAAAACGTTTGTGCACATGTAATTGTTAAATATTTGTATTCAAGGCTTTTAAGTCTGTATTTAAATTTTTCATTTTTTCAGACAATTTCCAAGTATTCATAGTTATAATTCTTGGTAATTTCATAATGTTCCAATTAAAATATCTGCCATACTATACCATTCATTAAACTATTCTTGAGCATTTAAATAATGGTTTGGCATCAGAAATAATGCTGTAGTGAACACATTTTTAACTAAAACTCTTCTTTTCTTTTGAATTATTTCTATACATTGAATTCTTGCAACAGGTCATGGGGATTGGACTTTTTATTTTTATAGATACTGCATTCAAAGGACTATAAAAAGTCACGCTTCCACTTGAAATGTACAACTATGCCAACTTTACTAAAATTGTCAATTTAAAAATGTTTATTAACAGTCATAAAACAGTACCTTCCTTTACTTTAACTTTGCATTCTCTAAGATTTGTTAGATTTCTCTTAAAAGTGTGAATCTTATGGTACATGTGAACATAGGAAAAAACATTATTTTCTGTGGCTCACAGCATAAAATCCATTCCAATTAAGCAACTTCTGAGACAAGATTAAGGAATTAATTCAAAGGCTCTGATATTCCATTTTGCATATAGGTGAACCCCAAGCTCAGAAATTAGAAGACAAGTTAAAAAAGCTTTGGTATCAGTTGACCCTATCATCAAGAGAAGATGTGAGAATATGCAAATGAGCTATTCTTTCCTACCCTTAAAATTAACTATTAATTAATTTCCTTGAACTTAAAGAGTACAAAGATTACTGTTTTCAATTATCTTGTGTCTATTTAATGCTTAACAGTATCTTAGGAGCTCTCTAACTACAGAGCAACAGCTCACAATTCACCACTGCCACTCACATGCAGCCTGATAATTTGTGGGGAAAGGACAGTAAAGATGCCTTTTAGGATCCTTCGATTAGCCTACCAAAAGGCAGAAGAAAGCAATGGAAAGCTAGAACACTACTAGTTTAATTGTACTTATTTCTATTTTATAATTACTTTTAATTATTATTTCTGATACTGCCCTTTGAAATATCTTAGCTCATCTCTCTCCTGTCCTCTAAAACTTCTGAACTAATAATGTATTGTCACAAAATTTACTCTAGTATGAAATGTGCAGTAGTGGGCATCAGATACCCAAAACAACTAGGCATACTCTAATCTTTTTTTTTTTAATTGTTGAGAATTCATTGAGGGTACAAGAAACCAGGTTACACTGATTGCATTTGTTAGGTAAAGTCCCTCTTACAATCATGTCTTGCCCCCAAAAGGTGTAGCATACACCAAGGTCCCACCCACCTCCCTCCTTCCCTCTCTTTGCTTTTCTTTTCCCCATCCCTCCCTCCTCCTTTCTCCCTCTGTTCTCCCCTTCCCCCACCCCCACCATGTCCTTAATTGTCCTCATATCAAAATTGAGTACATAGGATTCATGCTTCTCCATT
>CAUYPK010053543.1:0-45057 GCA_963574355.1 Loris lydekkerianus | reverse complement strand
AAACAGCCTAAATGCCCACCAACCCAGGAATGGATTAACAAGCTGTGGTATATGTATACATGGAATACTATTCAGCTATTAAAAAAAAATGGAGACTTTACATCCTTTGTATTAACCTGGATGGAAGTGGAAGACATTATTCTTAGTAAAGCATCACAAGAATGGAGAAGCATGAATCCTATGTACTCAATTTTCATATGAGGACAATTAAGGACAATTAAAGTCACAGTGGGGGAAGGGAAGAACAGAGAGAGAAAGAAGGAGGGAGGGGTGTGGAAAGGAAGAGCAGAGAGAGGGAAGGAGGGAGGGGGTGGGACCTTGGTGTGTGCCACACCTTTTGGGGGGCAAGACATGATTGCAAAACGGACTTTACCTAACAAATGCAATCAGTTTAACCTGGCTTATTGTACTCTCAACGAATCCCCAACAATAAAAAAAAAAAAAAATTTCAAATAGCAGAGAAAGCAGAAAACTCCTTATTCCTGTGACTCACTCCCAAAATCATGAAAGTTAGTCTGTTGTGCTTAAGTTCAAGTTTGAAATTTGCATGTAATTAAATAAAAATAAATATATATTTTGAGACAAAAGTAGTTTATACCATACACACTATCATTGCAGTCCCCAAGTTCTGGGCCTTGAACTAGTACTGATCTATGGCCTGATAGGAACCAGGCCACAGAACAGGAGGTGACCAAAGGGTGAACGAGGGAAGCTTCATCTGTATTTACAGTTCTCCCCATCACTCACATCACTGCCTGAGCTCTGCCTCCTGTCACATCAGCAGCCAGCATTAGAGTTTCATAGGAGGAAAACCCCATGTAAACTGCGCATGTGAGGGATCTAGGTTGCATGCTCCTTATGAGAATCTAATGCCTGGTGAGCTGAAGTGGAGCGAAGTCGGAGATGCTATGCTTGGACAGTCTACTTTCAGGAAAACAAGCTCAGGATTCCCACTGATTGTGCATTATGGTGAGCTACACAATTATTTCACTATATGTCACAATGTAATATATACAGGGTATCCCAAAGGTCACCCATAAAGTCACTATACATAGAGAAAATGGGAAATTTTAGCTAACTGTACCTATATTTACAAAATACTCATTACAAAATTTTACAAAGAGATGGTTAACCTTGGATATTATCAAACTTTTAACTCTTTGCCAAACACCTTGCCCAAACCATCTTTTCATTATTTTCTTTTTCTTCCCCTTAATTATTGGTGAGGCTGATCAATTTGGGGCCATTCTTTGAAGTGCATCATAATCTTTGCCCATTTTTTTCTCTTAAGTAGTTAAAAAAAAAAAAAAAAAAAAAACCGGGACAACACCTGTGGCTCAGTGAGTAGGGCGCCGGCCCCACATACCAAAGGTGTAGGGTTTGAATCCGGTCCCAGTCACACTGCAACAAAAAATAGCCTGGTGTTATGGCGGGCACCTGTAGTCCCAGCTACTCTGGAGGCTGAGGCAGGAGAATCACCTGAGCCCAAGAGCTGGAGGTTGCTGTGAGCTGTGATGTTATGGCACTCTACTGATGGTGACAAAATGAGACTCTGTCTTTAAAAAAAAAAAAGGGAAAAAGAAGAAAGAAGAAAAGAAAAAAAAAAACCTGCACGAGGCATTTACACAGTTTACAAGTGCTGTAGCACATGGGTGTAAAACAAACACGACAGCCCAGCCCCAGGACCCCCACTGTCCAGTTCCCAGGTTAGAACAAACTAGCACTGAGCCCCTGGCCTTGAGCAACACTCACATCCCCAGACAGAGCTTCTCACTGGGCCTGTCTTTCCCAGTGCACAGACAGCAGGACCACAGATTATGTTTAACAGGAGCTGCCCTCCTGGGGGCTACATTGCTCCAGGCTGTTGCTGTGGCCAGAACTTCCTTAAGGGATACGCTGAGGAGGCCTCGGTCTGGGGAGACGCACAGGCAGAGAGGCAGGAGGGAGAGCTGACCCAACAGGCAGCACCCTGGACACAAGTGGTAGCAGGCGGTTAAGTCCCCACTTCACACTTGATTCTCTTTGAGACTCTTGTTGAAGTAGCTGTGGCCCTGGGTTTTCCTACTAGTAAAATGGAAACAGTGATGTCAACTTCCAGGACCATAGTGAGGCTCAGATGAGACTGTATACAAATAAAACCAGAGCCTTCTATAAGTGTGAGTTGTGAGAACTGAAATTCCACATGAGCTCATATCTCTCATGGCTTGTATACAGCTAAATGCAGACTCCCTTCTGCAAGGGCCCATGCTTTTGTTAGCTGTTCTATATATACCATGGTGTTTCAGAGCGTGGGCTTGGGAATTGGAGAGAACTGTGTTCAAGCCTACTTGCTGGCTCTGGCTCTGTGACTCTGGGCACTTACCCTCTGAGCTACAGCATTCTCATCTGTAAAAATGGATCCAACTGCTTCTCAGTTTATTGTGAGGAGTTAATGAGCTCTGTGTTGAAAGGCTGGTGCCAGGCAAGGGTTCAATAAATGTCGGCTATGTTATTATCATCCTTAATAATTATAAATTATTAGCAACACTGATCTCAACCACAATGGCCAGTTGCTCTCTTCCTCTCTCATTCTGAGCTAGTCAGGAGTAGGCTCAGGGAGGACCCGGCCATGGATTCATCTCCCACTCCATCAGCACATGGCCCCCCCAGTATGTACTTCCTTTCTTGACTTTGCACCTGACACTGGGCTCCTGCCTGTGAAGGAGGAGGAGATCCCTTTCATGGCATAATTTGAAGGCTTCTGAGAATGTTTCCTATTGCCCCTTCCTCTGCTATCTGCAGGGGTGACAGAAATCCCAGCACTCCTGGAAAGCCTCACATTGGACTTGAAATTTGTTTTTAATGTTAGGAAACTGCCTCAGGGATTTCAGCTATAAATCAGCTCCATGGTGCCCACCTCTGCCTTCTCCCTGGGAGACCCTCAACAGGGTATGTACTCTTTCTATATCTCAATTTCCTCATCTGTGAAATAAAAGCCTAATATTGCTGACCTGAGATGGGTGAGAATTAATGAAAGAAAGTGGCCAGTATGGTCTGGCCTATAGTGAGTGCGCACTTAGTGCCCACAAAGAAGGTCCCAGGACGTTCTCCCCCCTCTCTCGGAGATGCTCAATCTATGTGACTCCCTTTCTCTGAAGTCTAAGCCCATCAGGGCTGCTGTAATAAAAATCCCATAAACTGATTAGCTTATAGACAAGAGAAATGTGTTGGTAAACAGTTCTCGAGGCTGGGAAGTTCAAGGTCAAGGTGCCAGCAGATTTGGTGTCTGGTGAGGGCGTGTCCCTCATTTGTAAATGCCATCCTCGTGCTATTTCCTCACAGGTGGAAGGGGGGAGGCTCTCTCTGGGGCCTCTTGCATAAGGGCATTAATCCATTCATGAAAATACTGCCCTCATGACCTACTCAGCTCCTGAAGGCCCCACCTCCTAATGCCATTGCACTGGGGATTATTTTAACATGTAAATTTGGGAGAAATGCAAACGCTCAAACCATCTGACTTCTTACACTGCAAACCCACCTCCGTCCTTAACCTCTTGAGTGGATCAGATGACCTTGAAGACCATGACCTACCCAGTTAGTGCAGGAACAGCAGGTGAGGATAGGGGCGCTCCTGTTGGACCCTTGGGAACCTCCCTGGGGGATCCATCTGGGGACAGCACTTCAGCCGGCAGGGTTGTAGGGGAGGCTGAGAAGCCAGAGGCAGGGCAGGCACCGAGAGTGGACTGATGGAGTTAGGAAGCAGGGGGAGGGGAGACAAGGTGTTCCAGAAGGAAAGGAAAGATTGAAATATACTGGCCATGGGGTCATAGAATGACTTCTTCCTGGCTCTCTTGTCTTTGAGCTCATCATTTTCTGAACCTCCGTTCCCCAGTCTGCACAATGGGAGCGCTAATGTAGGGGTTACTGCTCATAGTGGTTCAGGAGACCAAACCAGTGCAGCATTGCTGCTGAGGAGGGATGCTGCCCAGGAAGGATGCTTCCCAGGAGGGATGCTGCCCAGGAAGGATGCTGCCGAGGAGGGATGCTGTCCAGGAAGGATGCTGCCCAGGAAGGATGCTGCCCAGGAAGGATGCTGCTAAGGGTAGCAGGGCTGCTATGTCCTCCAGCCCAGCCCGCTGGCTCCTTGCATAAGCCAGAATTGTCTTTGACTTAGGCCCTTTGCACTGACTGTTCCCTCTGCCTGGAAAGCTCTTCTTCCCGGGAGATGAGTTTTTCCACTTGTGTCTTTGCTCAGCTGTCTTTCCTCAGCAAGAGCACGCCAGGGCAGCTGTTTGACATTGCAGATATGTGGCTTCGCTGTTCCCTCCCCTAAACTGTTTCATCTGTGGCATTTGTCACCCCTGAATATGCTCATTGCTTATTAATTTGTTGTCTGTCAGTCTGTCTTTCTCCAGGACAATATTCTTGACATCTATTGCTACATAACATACTTCCTAAAAACTTAATAGCTTAAAACAACCAAAGTTTTATTATATCTCACAGTTTTATGTGTGAGGAATTCAGACAAGTCTCAGCTGGGTGGCTGTTCTGTTTCAGGTGCCGTTTGTGGGGCTTGCTGTGTGGCTGGGCTGGAGTGTCCGGGGTAGCCTCCCCTGCCTGTCTGCTGCTTTGGTGAGGACAGCAGGATGCCTGGAGCTTGACTGGACAGGAGCATCTACAGGTGGCCTCTCTGGAATGACCAGACTCAGACTTTTTCCATGGAGGCCCAGGGCTCCTACAGAGGCATAGCTAGAAGCTGCAAGTCATCAGCTTCAGAACACTGCCTCTGCCATATTGTCTTTGCCAAACAAGTCACTAAGACTAGCTCAGATTCAAGGGGCAGAGGCAAGGTATAGATCCCACCTCTCAATAGCAGGCATGACAAAAGATTTGTGGCTATATATATATATACATAATTTCACTCCATTGCCCTGGGGAGAGTGCCATGTCATACCTCACAGCAATCTCAAACTCCTGGGCTCAAGCGATCCTCTTGCCTCAGCCTCCTGAGTAGCTTGGAGTACAGGTGTCCACCACCACACCCAGCTAGTTTTTCTATTTTTTGTAGAGACAGGGTCTCGTTCTTGCTCAGGTTGGTCTTCTTGAACTCCTGAGCTCAGGGAATCCACCCACTTGGGCCTCCCAGAGTGCTGGGATTACAGCCACCATGGCTGGCCAATTTTGTGGCTATCTTAAATCTACCGTCACATGCTTCTTCAGGACAGGGCCTTTAGAGTGTTTTTGTGCGCTGCTAAATTCCAAGCACCTGGCATGCAGTAAGTGCTCAATAAACACCTGTATATCCATTGAGTGAATGAATGAATAACCGTAACCTGTCCAGTCCATGCCTGGAGGTCCCCTGCACCTACAGCAGGCGTTCCTGTCAGCTCGGCCTCCACTTCCTACCTGCCTCACCCTCCCGCTCGGCCTTGGGCTCCTTCCTCCTTTGTAGATGGCCCTAGAAACTAGGCACAGGTGGGGTGTTCTGTGTTGTGCAGGGAAGATTTGAACACTGTATACATGGTGTGGACATATTTTATATGTAGATTCATAAGTTACAATTATTGATAAAGTACATGTTGCAATCCTGTCTTACTAATGAGGAAATTGAGGGTCAGAGAATTAGAACCTTTTGCCCCAGGTCACCCAGCTAGTCTGAGACTGTCCTGATGTCCCCACAGATGCAGGTGCTCAGTGGCTCTGTGAACTGACTATGCACTTGGCAATGAGGTGCTCAAGGCTTCCCTGTGAGGCTCCAGGGCCCTCTGAAGCAAGGCTTCCAGGGCCTAACTTTTCCTTTCTCTCCCCTGGAGACTGTGGTTGCCCACCCCAGAGATGCTCTGTAAGGGAGCTGGCTATAATATTCATGAAGCAGCCAGGCATGAGTGATTAGCTGACTCCTGCTGGAGGAGGAGGGGGATAATTGAATGAGCTATTTACATAACAAGTTAATGCTGTTGCCTGCAGGGGGTAGGGGAGTTCCTTTGCAGGTTGCTCCCCCAGCCCCCAGAGGGCCCACCTTGGGCTTCTCCTAGATTTTCACGGCCAAGGAAGGAGTGCTGTGGTTTTGCACCCCTCAGCATCAGGGCACCATTAAGAAAGAGAATCGGGATGTCTGGGAGAGGCCTGTATTGCACTAATTAATTGGTGGTCTGCACAGGGGACTGGCCCCTCAAATAAACCCCTTCTGCAGGCTCTGGGAACTAGGTGGTGACATAGCCCTACTTGCCACAAGCCCTCAGGGGACCTTGGGCATAGCCTACTCCATTTCTAGCATGACCCTCTGTGGTTGAGAACTGTGTTACAGTTGCCCGGCTGATGAAAGCAGCCCAGGAGGGGAAACTGGGCACCAGCCCTTAGGAAGAAAATTCCTCTTTTGTGGCTGCAATGGAGAGGCAATCACCACTCCCACACCTTCCCAGGGGTGGCCTTTGGGGTTATCCCTGGTCAGCACTCACTTGGGGTTCTGGAACCAAAGGTTATTAGCTCATAATCTCCTTGTTCACGGCTGGTAGGGAAATGTGTTGCACAGCTGACCTCAGGCGCAAGGACGACAGCCAAGTCCTCCTGGTTGCAGTTAAAACGGCTCAGTGACCTCTCCCAGAAGGTGAACTGCAAATACAGGCTGGGGACTTTCACAAGGGGGGGAGGGGGCGGCGCAGGAACTGATGAACTGATGGGGTGCTAGCCCCGCCACCCCTGCACGTTCCCCGAAGCCAGTGCTGCCACATCTCTGGAATAGCGAACACTGCCGCCCACACACAGGCCAAAGTAGTCCTCTTCCCCTTGCCCAGGATGCAGAGCGGCGTCATTTACGTGAATTTCTCACAGGACAGGTGGGGTGACAGCACTCGCCTCACAGGGCCTGCATGTGGACAGAGTGAGCTGCTGGATGCTCTGGACTCAGAACAGAACTAACTTCTGAGACAGAAACCTTGGTTTCCTCTGAAAAGCTTGTGAGATGCAATCTCAGGACTTGGGTTCTAGCCTCTGTTTGATGACTAACTTCCTGAGAGAGCTTGGGTAACTCATAGCTTTGAGCCTTAGTTTTGCCAGCTATAAAATGGGGGCAATGAGCCCAATCTCTTGAGCTTGCTGGGAGGACTGAAGTATAGGCACAGTGGGGCAAGACGCCTGGCTTCAGTCCCTGGCACACGGTGGGTGCTCAGTGAGAGCATCCACATCTCTGGATGCTCTCACCAACCCCAGCATGACCCCCAGGTTCCCAGAAGCTGGTGTCCTGAGGTCTGGCCTCCATGACTCCCGGGTCAGCAAGGGACTACCTAGAGACCTGGCCATTCACAACAGCCGCTTTCAAGTGGCCAAACAGCCATTTCCCTGAGGGAATGTCTAGACTTCTGTGCATTTTAGAAGGGCAGAACTGGGTCTGTTGAGCAAATGTTGCAACCAGAAGTGTTTTGACCCAGAGTAAAGAGGCATCCACACTGCCTGATGCCGACAGTGAGTGCGAGCACCCTATCACAGCACGTGTCCAAGGTGTCCTGGAGAGGAGGGAGGTTCTGCGGATGGTTTGGAAGGGCCCTTCTGTGATGATGTATGACCACAAGGTAGGAGGGAGCTGCACTGTCTTGGTTTCTTGTCACCCCCAGTAGCCATGTGGTAGCCCTCGCACCATCCCCACCCCCACTGCTGTGTCCCTCCTAACAGCCATGGCCAGCAGCATCCTTCCAACACCCCTGAGGACATGGCTTTCCTCTCCATGGGTGGTGGTCTCTGCCTATGGAGGGGCAGTCCAGGCCCCTAAGCTTGGCAACTGAGGCCCTCCACAGACTGACTCCCTCCATCTCTCCAGCTTCATGTACAGCTGCCAGACAAAGAATAAACATCTGAACTGAGTTGCTGGACACGTCCCCCTTCTGTTTTTGTTTCTATCATATCATGACTCATTCCAAAAAAATCTTAGTGTGGTCCGTTCTGTAAAATATCCCTCAGATTCACTCTCATCCTTCCACCCTTCACACTCCAGTGTCTGAGGGGGTGGGGAGGGCTATTTCTTGCTTTCAAAGGGCAGGACGTCTGAGGATGAGCCCAACACACCCCTAGTGTCAGGGGCTCAGATAGCTGGGGAAGGACACATCTCACAATCAGGACAGGAGCTTGGGGTCTCGGGGTCCTGGCCTCACCATGTCCACTCTTTTCACTCAGGCCCAGGGCCCAACAGAGCCCAGGCTGGAGGCAGTGAGCCCCAGTGAGGCCATAACCACAGGTGCCTGCCTCTCCTGGCACCAGATACTTGGTAGCACTAGGGTCTGTGCTAGACACTGTACCACCCCATCAAATCCACATGATCCTGCAGAGTAGCCTGCCAACCTCATCTGACAGACAGGGAAACTGAGGCTCAGGAAGGCCACATGATGGCCCTGAGCCAGAGATCAATGAAGCAGCAGAAGCCAGTTTGAATCCGGGCCCATTAAATGAAGCTCAGAGATTCCCTCTACACCAACCCCAGCATGACTCCCAAGTTCCCAGAAGCTGGTGTCCTGAGGTCTGGCCTCCATCACTCCCATGGCGCTGGTGGTTATGCAGCATCTGGGATCTGAGCCCCATGTCTGAGGACCACAAGGAGACCTGGCCCCTGCCTCTGCCCTCAAAGAACTTCTAGTCTAAGTGGGAAAACAGCTTAATTCCCTGGGTACCGCCACCCCACCCATCCTCCTCCTAGCTACCTTTTCCCAACATGTCCTAAGTGACCACCTTCCCAAAGAAGAGGCCTTGTCCCTGGACACGTGCGTAAAGGGGGATGCTGAGGAGAGAGACATCCCCCCTAAGTCAGAGCACTCATTCATTTAGTGAGCATGTGTGGAGCTCAGGGTGTCATGTCCGTGCTGGTGGTCACATGGGATGCTAAAGACACAGCCCCTGTCCCTGAGGCAGCTCCCAGTGCAGGCCCTGCCCCTGCTCAGTGACAGCCCTGAGGGCCAATGCCAAGGAGCAGAGAGGGATTAGGGTGGATGCAAAATTTAAGGGGGTCCCACAAAACTCAGTGATCAAGATAAATAACATTTCAAAGCAATATATTTAAAAATTAAAAGTAGCACAACAGATACTTTGCATTAAATTTGACCTTTTGCCCTTTCCCCATAATCTTGTGCTATAGTGGGGAAAGGGCCAAGGAAGGGGAACGGAGGGGGGAGGTTATGGTGGAGGGAAGGGTAATGGGTGGGGCCACACCTACGGTGCATCTTAGAATGGGTACAGGCGAAACTTACTAAAGGCAGAATACAAATGTCTACATACAATAACTAAGAAAATGCCATGAAGGCTACGTTGAACAGTCTGATGACAATATTTCAGATTGTATATGAAACACACACATTGTACCCCTTGATTGCACTAATGTACACAGCTATGATTTAACAATAAAAATAAATTATTAACAAAAAAATTTCTCTAAAGTCAACTTGGAGAGTTGTGGCCAACACTAAAAATTAAATAACATATAAAGAAGGAGAAAACATCCCAGGGCATTACTCCTAGTAAGGATGAGAATTGTTTTTGGAAAATTTATTAGCATATATGCACTGGATCATAAGCAATTTTTTTTTTTTTTTTTTTTGAGGCAGTCTCACTCTGCTGCCCAGGCTATAGTGCCATGACATCATGGCTACAGCGCAGTTCATAGCAACCTCAAACTCCTGGATTCTAGTGATCCTCCTGCCTCAGTCCCCTAAGTACCTGCCACAACACCCAGATAATTTTTCTATTTTTTAGTAGAGACAGGGTCTCGCTCTTGCTCAGGCTGATCTTGAACTCCTGAGATCAAGTGATCTTCCCACCTCAGCTTCCCAGAGTGCTAGGATTACGGGCATGAGACACAGGGCCCAGCTGTAAAATTTTGAAAACCATTGTCCTGCAGCATAAGAATAGATGTTTGGTTTAAGGTCCTTTAAGTTGTCCAAAGAGAATGGAGGCAAAGATTAGAAAAGGAGCCTTCGTGTAAAATGATGAGGCTCCTGCTTGTTTGCTCCTCAGTCTGCGATCTAAGGAGCTCTTGAGGCTTCATGGGCCTGGCTGAGCACCTCTTTACCTCCCTCTGAGCATTTAGATGAGCCAAAACTCTCTGGGGCAATTCAAATCCTGATATAAATCTCAGGATGAACACAACCTGTAAACTTCACTATGAGTTTTTAATCACCTGAATGGGAAGTTAATTTTCATTGGCATAAACTGCCAATAAAGTTTAACAACCTTCCATTTATTTTAGTAAATGTCTATTGGAACCTCCGTTGTGCCAGGATTGTATGGACTAAAGACACAGAGTTGAGTCAGGAACAGATTACACCACAGAAGGACTTCTGTTCTAATACAGGGGTTGGCAAACTACAGCCCATGGGCACATCTGGCCTACAGCCTGTTTGTGTAAATGAAGGTTTAAGGAGCTCAGCCAGGTTCATCTGTTTATGAATTATCTATGGCTGGTTTTGTACAGCCACACACAGATGAGTAGTTGTAACAGAGACACAATGACTAAATATTTACCCCATGGCTCTTGACAGAAAGTGTTTCCCAATCTCATCTAATAAAACATCAAAATAATTTATTTTCCTATGAGATTTCCATATGCAAAAGTGACAAGTATATCAAAGAGCAATGTAATAGCTACCTTATTTTTATTACCAAATAACATAGATCATTGGTCTGATGGGCAGCCTCAAGAAGTGGCCTCTTGGAAACAGTCAGATAAAAACATCATGATCTTGATGAAATGACATTTCATGTTTTTCTGTGTGTGCGTACATATCTATCCCAACCAGAGCATGATGTCTGTCTGCAAAGTTCTAATATTATCACAAGTTATAGTGCTAAATCAGCTGAATGTTAGATCAGAGATCACTAAGAAGCTGCCCATTGGCTGAGTGGACCCCACTGTCATCATATGTTTGTACAAAATTCATTTGTTACCTTAACTTTATATTAAAATTTGAGTTTCCCAATTGTCTTGAAAGTTCATGTTTACTAGCTCTGCACCTGTATTTCTGCATGATGATGACTCACTGGACTGATGAGTTCTACCTTAAGATGGGTGGGGTTTATGTGTTCCAGATCATGCCAATTTCTATCATTCCCCAATGTTTCCCTGACTCAATTTAAAACCAGTTTCCATTTACAACAGGTATATATTGTTGTTTTCCTTAAAAGAACTTTCTCTGTAACCATTCTGTTTTTAAAAGTAGGACAATGAAAGATTAACTGAAAAGATTACATTTAAAAGATGAATTTTCTACCATTTCTGACATACGGTCAGCTCTCAATATTTATAGGGTTGGTTTCAAGACTTCCACCCCAACCACAGATGCTCAAGTCCCTGATAGAAAATAATATAGAATTTGCATATAACCTACACACATCCTCCCAGATACACTAAAGCACCTCTAGATTTTTTATTATACCAAATATAATGTGAACGCTATGCAAATGGTGGTTGTGCTGTTATTTATGTTTTTCAATTATGTTGATTTTTTGGAATATATCTGATGCATAGTTGATTAAATCTGAGGACGTGGAACTACTAATACAGAGATCTGGACTGTATTTAACACTCAAGCAAAGCCTGTACGATCTGCAGCTGCTGCGATCACTTACGCTATTTCCTAGCTCATGGAGACATGACAATTTGAGAATAACCTTTTTGAAAAGCATCTGGGCAGGTACGTGATTTTATCTTAGTGGTTGAGGCACGTGATTATTGAACAAGCTTGGAGACCATATGATTGGTAACCAGGAAGGAATCCCGGAACTCATCACTTCCAAACCTTCTTTTTACCAAAATAGCATCTGAAGCCTGCCCCTGACCCCACCCCAGGTGGGGTGATCTGCTCAAAGACACAGGCAGGCCAGTGGCTGAAGCCACCTCTCCTAACTCCCACTCCAAGGGTCTTGAGAAAACAAGATCAGGATGGTGATCACCAAATCCCCTGACCTAGCTGGGTGGCTTGGACGAACCTGTCCCACTTCTTCCTCCGACATAGCGCAAATTTTAATTGGTGGCAGCCAGGACAGTTTCTTTGTGTAAAAAAATGGCCTCTGATCAATTTCCCCACTTCCAGTAGAGGTCGCCTGGCGGCTGCATTGCTATTGGCCAGCTCTCACTGGCCAGCATCTGCCTTCTTTTCCTGTGGAAATAAAGTCTATGGGCAGGAGAAAGGACATATTTGGTAATGTTACTCTCCTCAGCTTCCTGCTTGGGCTGTCTCAGCTGCAAAATGTCAAGGGAAAAAATATCCATCCAAGTTGGAATGAATTCCAGACAGACCCTGATGCCTGCGAATTTGTCAGAGGGAGCCAAGTCCAGAAAAGCAGAACATGAAGAAGGTTCATTTATTCGACTTCAAGAGACGCTCAAATAATCAGACACTCTGGTATTTATGATTTTCCCCATTTCAGATGGTCTGCAGTTCGCAACGTTCCCCTCCTTTTGCCGCTGATTCTGAGCTTCCTTTTAAATTCAACCTCAGCAGTTATAAAAAGACTCTCACATTACTTGTAAGCCACAAACACTACCAGGAGACACTCTGTTCATACAGGGCGGTGGAGGGCTGAAGAAAGGCAGCTCTTTTTGATTATTAGTCTGCAGAGGGCAGGCCAGGAAGTCAGGCTCACTTCACCTTGACCGCACCACAGAAGTCCTCATCTGGCTCCCAAGTCTGTGCCAAGGCCTCCTGCCACTCACGGCATAAAATATGATGATCTTTACTAAAAAGCACTTACTTCTTTCCACGGGCTTTCTTTTTCATTTTGGCTTTTCTTTCCTTGGGGATGGGAGCATGGAACAGCCAGTTTATCCTGATGTTCCCAGTTTGTAAATATCCCACCGGGACTGTTGGTAAAGTTGAATTTTTGTGGGGTGGGGGAGGGCTCTTAGTCTGTCTCCTGACATTCAGCACATTTTCTCTCTTTCAGAAACATTGCCACATGTTGGCAAAAAAGTAAGGAAACTGAATTTGTAACCCAAACCTTGTTAAATTGCTATGTACACATTTTCCGTTCTACTTCTTGCTCTTTATTTTTAAAGGCCACGGTATTTGTTTGTACTTGGTCACCTTAAATCCTCACTTGGGCTCCCCAGGAAGCACAGAGGCATCCAAAAATCAATTTTAGGCACTGGTGGAAGTGCCGACATGAGGAAGGGGATGTTCAGTCTGAACATGTGGTCTCTATGAATAAGGGTCGCTTTTTGTTGTTGTTGTTTGTTTGTTTTTCCTTTTCCTAAACTGTCCAGCACCTCTACACTGGCTTTGCTCCTCAACAGTCCAGGGTTTGTGCTACTTCCATGGTGATCAACTGTTAGGTCATAAACATTTGACTGTGGCATCACTGAATGAGTCAATTGGGAGGAAGCTGGGCTGGAAAGACAGCTGAGAGCTTCTGTTGAAAGATGGACGCCTTCTTAATCACAGCCCGCGTGGGTAGAGGGAAAGCCTTGCCTGGCCCACCCCCACTCCCATCCCGCCCCTGGCCTTGAGTCATAGTCGTGGAGTGCTCTGGAGGAATGAGCACCTCTTCCCCGCCTCTCACAGGACACCCAACAAGACCAGGAAGAGGAAGGGAAGAACAGGAAGAGGAAGAGCCCTGTCATGTCACTTTTTTGTTACTTTTTCTGAGTGACAGCAAAGTAATCGTGCTTTCATTTTCTTTTTAAAATCCTGTACAGTTTTCTCCTTAAGCAATTTATATGGTCAGCACCATCTGTTTGTCCTGCGTGTCCATCTGCCTTGTGTGTAAAATGGGTGTGATAAGAGTTCACCTTTTGAAAAGCGGGATGGGGATTAGGATTAGACTATATTCTAATATCCCTTTCATCAGATTTTTCTGTCTCTATTAAGCCCTGGGGACCACTAGAAAGATTCCCTTTTGTCAGAGTCTCTTAAACTCAAGTCTTTGAGTTCACATTTCATTGTAGAAAAATTAGTTTCATATTTCTCAATTTTGGCTTTTAGAGTGCGCTATGTGGACTTCAGCTGCTAAGAAACTGGTCAGCAAGAGAAACAATGTCCCGTCCTGTGACCACTATCAAGACCAGCTTAGTATCCCTGCCAGCCTGCACACCTTTATCAGCCCCTCATAGAGAGAACATTCCTTCAGAGGATCAGTTTCTGTCATTTCTCTGGAATGCAATGTAAGAGCGCAGAAACTCTAGTACAAACAAATTTACCGTGGCTCAGATTAATAATAGATAACACTTGAATGGTCTGCCCTCGTTGTGTGTTCCCTCTCTCCTAAGGATACATACATGATAATCAGTTGAAAATCCAGCAGGAAGACATCCCTAAGAACTTCAGGCATTAAGGACACGGAACTTTGTGAAGTTTTCCTCCTCAGCAGAGTCTGATTAACCTGGAAAGCATATTTGAACGGTGAAGATGGAGTCCAGACTGGAGTTGGGGACAAGGTTAGATGGTTTCCGAGGTCTTCTCCAAGATCTAAGAGTCTCCAAGTTGTTGAGAAGTGATTCCGTGCATTACTCACTGCTATTAGGTTGTTATTTGTGGTCAGGCCTCAGAGAGATCCAGGCTTTTCTTACATAAAGTCAGACTCTCGTCGTTGGAAGGTAACCCAGGAGTCATTCATTTCACTGATAAAACAAGACAGCCAGCCCTCGTGTTCCTTTTGCTGTGTGGTTTATTACACTATATTTTTACTAATAATAAAATCTATGTACCTTCCTGGGCCACCATGGAGCTCGCATTCTAAAAATGCCTTTATAAGAATTTTGTTTATGACATGAGCAGTACTGAAACAGAAATATGAAAAACTCTGGGGATTGGTGTGGCTGAACACGACAATTAAGAAGAGTAGTTTCGACAAAGTGCAGAAGTGGAAATGCTATTTATATGAGCTCATTTCTGCTCACTGAAAAAAATTTAAAAAATAAACTCAGGACCCAACAACTTTTTCCTTTCCGTAGCCCAACATCAGAGGCTAACACGGCAACTCCCCAAACAAATCCCAGAGTCATTTATTTCTTCTCCCCAAACTCAGGGACTTCTCTGACACTTAATCTCAAGTTTATTAACTTCCTTTAGAAAAATTCCATTTTATCTTTACAAAAAAATGCAAATTCGTACCTAATTTTACCTCAGTTTCATTTTATAGCCTTTGAAGTGGGTAATGCTGCCTCATGGTTGATGCCATTCAGCGGGTCTAATTTTCAAGTTATAAATTTTATTTTTCTCTTTTTACTCTTGAAGGGTGATATGCCCACTTCATGTAGTAAGCTAGTTCTGTTGTTCCCCTGGATCTCTCCAAAGAAGCTGCATTTGAACAGCTTCTTTGACTCTGCTATCAATCAGAGGTGGCCTGACAGATTCATTTCCTAATGATGACTTTGGGAAGACAGCATTTTTAACAAATGGGAAGTAAAATAATTATATTAAAGGACAAAATTCTCACTTAAAGTTGATATTCATATTTCAAATATTATTAATATTATTTCCTGGGTGTGGGTGTGTGTGTATGGGAGTGCGTGGGGGAAGAGACAGAGGAAGAGAGAGAGAGATTGACTTTTAAGGAATTGGATCATACAATTGTGGAAGAAACTTGGCAAGTCCAAAATACGAAGGGTGGGCCAACAGGCTAGAGACCCAGGGAAGAGTGGAATTTGCATCCAAAGGTGGCCAATTGTCAGAATTCCTTTTTGCTTGGGAATGTCAATCTTTTTCTATTAAGGTTTTTGATTGATTGAATGAGACCCCCTCGCATTATGATGGGTGATCTGCTTTACTGACAATTTCCTGATTTAAATATTCATTTCATTTTTTTTTAAATTCTTTTTTAAATTTCAGGTAACTATGAGGGTACCTGCAATTTAGATATAGTCCATTTCATTATTTTAAACTTACCTTCATAGAAACACCTTGAATAATGTTTGACCAAATATTTGGGTACTGTGGTCTAGCCAAGTTGAGACATAAACTTAACCATCATGTAAGAGCTGGACACAGTGGTAAGCACTATGGAAATAGCCATTATCTGATGGAGTATACATGCTAGTGGCCCTGAGAAGCCAGACATGTTGCCACAGACTCATCCAAAACCACCCAAAGTTAAAATCAACTGGTCCCTTTCTTATCCTCATTCTCTGATGGTGATAATGGTGGTGGTGGTAGTAGACCAAGAACTTTTATACATTATAGAGTTGAGTGTTGACCATGCTAGGGTTTTAGGAATCTTTCCAAAGAAAACAAGGTCCTTTTCTTTATCTTACCATGACTAGAGAAGAAAAGACAATGACTGAGTGATGCTTTTCCTAATACTATATGAACATTCTACAGAATATCTCAAAGAGCAGAATCAGACTGTGCAGCCTTAATGTCTAATCATAAGACAGGCTGCAACATCAAAGAAATCCAGGTTTTGTGGTTTGCTTTTTGTTTACCTGCAAGAAAAATGCCTGAGAGCCTGAAATATGTATTACACATAGTTTGGCTGCGCTTAGAGGAAAAACTTGGATTCCTAACTTTTATCGAACAAAGAACCTATTGTCCCTTTTCAATTTTGATTGGTGAAGCATAGAAGCTTTCCATTTACTTTTGACTTTCTTATTATTCTATTTATTTATTTATTTTGCCTACAGGTTTTTTTTTTTTTTTCATTACACCTGTTTCCCTGTGCTTAGTGAAAGCACTCCTTATCCTTGGGAGAAAATAAGAGATTAGAAATGATAGCCATGGAATCTTCCTTTGGATATGGGAACAGAAATAGCTCTCAGAATAAATAGTGGCCACACATAGGTAGCTTCTTCATAAGGTGACCTGGTGACTTCACAAGATAGGCCCCACCCCACCCATCTGGGATGAGCAGGACTTGGACTGCTCCCCTCTCTCAAGGTCTATAATTATAGTACAAAGACGAAAGTGTGCCTATGAAAGCAAACTTTGTCCAGATCTCAAAGTCACACTCTACTTTTCCAAATTACCTCAATTGGCAGTGTATGTTAGAAGGAGTCATGGAATGTCTCTGGAAAGATACATAGAAGACTGGGTGACTTGTAGGCTCCGGGCTGTGGGAACTGAGTTCAGGCAGTGGGGAAGCTTTCTTCTCAACATCCACTCCTTGGTACCACTGGAAATGTAAGAATACACACACCATGTACACATACTACTTCCTTAAAACTAGCTACCTACCTAACCAGCTAGTTAACTATCTAATTACATTAATAAAATGTAGAAAGAAAAAAAGAAAAGAAAATCTAAATAACTTCCTCTGTTGCTATTTAGTTAACTGTTCAATCTATCTAACTCTTAAATGGGTTATATTTTGTTTCTTTTTCTTTTTTTTACAGAAACTCTATACTTAAGCAACACTGGCCTCCTTGTTCTTCTCTGAGCATGCCAGGCACATCCCAGCCTCAGGTTCTTTGCAGAAACAGTTTTCAATGCCTGGAAAATTTTGCTTTCATTATATGCATGGCTCACTCCTTGCTTACTGTTAAGTCTTGCCTCAAATATCACTTTCTCAATAGAGCCTACCTTGACCGCCCTGTTTTAAACTGCAAACTTACACCCCAGATTTTCCCATCCACTTTATTTTTCATGGCAACGATCTTGTTTTAGAGTTTTGTATAATGTATGTATTTAGCATCTTGATTGTCAGTATCCCAACTCTAGAACCAAGCTCCATGAAGGCAAGGATGTGTTTTTTTTTCATTATTGTTTCCCTACTACCTAAGTACTGCCTACCACTCCTAGGTTGTTAATAATTGCTGAATAAGTGGGAAAATTAATGAATTTTGGTTTCTAAATTTGTTATACTTGATTGAATATTATTAAATGATTTGAGACTGACACATCTAGCTTTAATTAAATATTAAAAATCACTTAATGCACTAATGTACACAGCTATGATTTAACAATAAAAAAATAAAAATAAATCACTTAAGTTTTTCAAAAATGCTCTTCAATGTCTTGCGTACAAATGGCCAATGGATATATGAAAGGGTCCTCAACATCACCTATCATAAGGGTAGTTCTAATTGAAACCACAATGAGATACTGCCTCACACACCTAAAATGACTGTTTCCAGAAAATAAAAGATAACAAGTGTCAGCAAAGATGTGGGTAAAAGGGAATACTTGTACAATTTTGGTGGGAATGTAAACTGGTACAGTGGTTATGGAAAACAGCCCAGAGATCCCTCAAAAAATTAAAAATAGAACTACTCTATGACCTAGCAATCCCACTTCTAGGTGTTTATTGAAATCAGGATCTCAAAGAGAGATTGCACTACTATATTCAGTATAGCATTATTCACAATAAACAAGACATGGAAGCAACCTAAGTGTCTATTGGCCAATGACTATGTAAAGAAAATGTGGTGGATATATACAAAGGACATTTTAAAACAAGAAAATCCTGCCATTTGTGACCACAAGGGTGAGCGTGAAGGACATTATGCTAAGTGATATAAGCCAAGCACAGAAAGACAGATATTGTATGATCTAAGTATGAATCTAAAAAAAGTCAAAGTCACAGCAGCAAAGAATAAAATGGTGGTTACCAGGGATTGGGGTGTGGGGGAAAAGAAAAGATATTGGTCCAAAAAGCACAAAGTTTCAGTTATGCAGGATGAGTAAGTCCTAGAGGTCTGCTATAGAGCAGAGTGCCTACAGTTGAGTACTGTATTAAAAACTTAAAATTCTGCTAACAGTGTAAATCTTGGATGTGTGTTATCATATACAAACACAGACAAAATAAATAAAAAAATGAAAGAAAAAGTCAGGAGGAAACTTTAGGAGATGAAGAACAGGTTTATGCATAGATTGTGGTGATGGCGTCACAGAAGTATACTTCTCTGCAAACTCAAATTGTACATATTAAGTATATGCTACTTTTTATATGTCAATCATACCTCAATAAAGTGTTTTTTTTTAGAGTAGCATTCTCTTTTGCAAAGTATACCTTTCTTTTCCTACTTGTCAATTCTTTTGCCCAGCCTATATTCTAGTCTTTGTTAAGAATACTTTAAAATCTAGATTATTATTAAGATCTCATTTTCTGTGTGTAGATTCCAAAGACATTTTTGTCATAATCCTTCTCTTTTGAACAATGTTTTTAACAATTTCTTAGATTTATATGTGTTTACAAGCTTTTAATGCTCATCACCCCAAACAATCAGGTTTAATCAACTAGTCAACCGGAAGAAGATTTAAACATAGTACACTAGGCACCAAAAAGTTCATCAGAGGAGTCAGGGCCACAGAGAGCTATGTGACCTTTCAAGAACTCAGGAAGTTCCCAGAGTCATCGAAAACCACCCTACTCCTGATCTCAGCAGCCGCTGGCAGTTGTGGGCAGGCCACATGTGGGAGATTTCCCAGAAGCAGTAGTGCAACCCCCATGTCTGTCGTCTAGTCTCGCTCCCACGTCGCCCACCTCTACTGGAGAGACAAGAATGACCTCTACTTCTCCCCTTTCAGCAGTATTGGTTTTCACTGGTGTGCTCTAAAATACAAATGAGTGAAGGATTTCCTTTATCAATCTCTAAAAGTCCCTCCATATACAGATTTCTATAAGCTTCAGATATAAAAGAAATAGAAAGCAAAGGGGAATCCTGTTAAATTGTGCTATTCCTGTACTATTCCTTCAGTCCATTATAATTATTCAGGCTTTTGAGTCACAGGTATTATTGCGAGTTTGTTTAGGGGTCACTGTGTAGGTAAATCCCAAGCATGAGCACAACACACTCATGTCCCTGTTCCTTGGTGACAATGACATGATGCCAGACAGTCTGTGTTTACTCTTAACTTGGTAAAGACTATGGCAGGCAATCCCAAACATACAGAACATATTCTATATAATATGCCTGTACAATTGTTTAAGAAAATCAGCAACGATTATACTTTTAATTCGATAATTGTCTATTATTTGTTTTCAAGTCCCTTCTCTACCTCAGTTATCTTGTCTATAAAAGGAGGATAGAATAGTACTCATTTCACAAGACTGCTATGAAGATTGAATCAGATTTTATCTGTCTGTGGAGAGTTTTGAACAGTGCCCGAGCCATTGTAAATGCATAAAAAAAGATAGCTGCTATTCATATTGTCATCATCATTATTACTCTTTCCAAGAAAAACTAATACGTTTATGTGTCAGATAGACATATTGGAGTTAATTCCCTTTATTTCTCCCCAAATCCAAGTCTTTGCCCATAGGTATAGTCCTTTGCTTCATAGGTAGAGTATAGTCCTTCTCTGTTTGAATTTGGCCTTGACTCTATGACTTGTTTTGGTCATAGTGTATTAGCACAAGTGACAACTTGCCAGTTCTAAGCCTAGGCCTTACAAGCTCTGTGCATTTCCACTTTCATCTTTAGACTACCTCCATGTCCATGAGGAAATTTATTCCAGATTGCTTCAGCCTGGTTCTAGAATGAATACACATAGGCTACAGCTACCTTAGTTAATCCACAACATCACAGTGAGAAGAAAAGCCACCTGGCCGTGTCCAGCCTAGCTCAGCTGAGCCCCATCTCACCCAGGTGGGTGTAAACAAGTGATTGCTATTTAAAGTCCCCGAATTTTCAGTGGTTTGTTATGCTGCAATGGTGAACTAATACAGTTTATTTCAGAGCACCTGCAGAGAAGGCCTACCAGGGATAGTCAAGTGATGACACTCACTTTGCAGCTGAGTCATATTACATGTTTTGCCCAAATTCTGGCCATGACTCTGTGAATATTGCCCAGAGTAGTGCTGCAAGAACTTGAGTGGGTGTGGGGAGAGGGGAGGGTTGGTGCCAGTTTCTGCTTTCTGTGTTTTTGCCGCCTTCAACAGTCTGCCAACTGGTGCAGCTGTACCCTTTGGACAAATGATATGATATCCTGGCATTAGCCTAAACAGTACCACACATGCAAAGAGCCACAGCTGCTATTTGTTGTGCTTTTTGCTGTTCTTGGCTCTGTTGCATTGCCTTGGGGTGGCATAGATGTCTACACACCAGGCGTGGTTTCCCAAGATTCATGGATAGAGGTTTGATCAATACAGCTACTAATGATGATGACAATTGTATTTGGAAAATAGGCCATGATCATTTTTTAGTAGCTTGAGATTCTCTTAGAGTAAGAAGTGTGTCAATAGATGAATCAGATAAAATTTAATGATGCAACATCATATAGTTTGTTTTGCCAGAAAAGAAGTTAAAACTTGACCTATTTTGCTAATATATTTTTAAGTTTTTACATTATTTAAAGGAGTGACTATGAACATTCTTTCTGTGATTTGCATAAAAAAATTAATATCAGCAAAATGGAGATAAATCCCATGAGTTTCTTTTTCTTTTTTAATTCCCTGCTGAAATTTGTAATTCATTTACATTTCTACGGAAAAGGGGTATTTGTTCTGCATGTGTTGTCTGGAGTAATCAAAAGTCATTATCGATTAGCACATACTCACGGTGAATACGGTCTGTCTCTGGATCATATTCTGATGTGAGAATTTCTGAGCTTGGTTTGAAAACTCAAAATAAGAAAATAAGAATAAATGAGAGACCCACCTATAGTCCACAGAAAGGACAGCATATTCTATCACATTTCACACTTAATTGAAAGTGTTTATTTATCAGCCACATTTGCCAATGCTGTAGGGGTGAGAAAAGAAATCAAGGAAGGAGAAAAGAGATTATATGTATGACCTAGCAATAGGATTCATGCTTTGATAAGATGGAACATGATAATGCTTCGAGGTCCTTAGACGAAAATATGGATAAACGAATGTATAGTGTAGTTGTTCTCAACATTTGACAAGAGTGCCTCATCTGTATTTTTATTTTATTTCCTTTTAAATCCTCTTCCTCATTTTGCCTTTGCCACCTAAAATAGAAACTCCCACATATTCTACGCTCAGAGAGCTTTACATGTGTTAGCTGAAGAATCATTTTATTTTCCCAGGCCTGCTTTCCTACCACCCCACATCACAGTTTTTGCTTTTTAGTTTAAGCTCCATAGCAGTCCTATTCTATTCAATGAGAAAAGATAACCAAGAAAATAAATTAGGAGTCTTATGATTGACCCTATTTCTTTTTGTTGTTGTTATGAAAGGAAACCCAAAATGAAGCAAAATAACAAAATTTTGCCAAGGAAAACATTTTGAACCATTTCAATTACTGTTTTAATTGGCTGGATCTGGCTGCCAGATTATCCTCTAATCTCTACAAGAATGTTATTTGGAAAAAAACTGAAATATGCCCTGCATGGAAGCCGTATCCATTCCTTCACCACATTCTAGCTGGAATAACTTTCCCTCAGTGAACTGGAATCATCTTAAGCAAAATTGGCAGTTCCTAGAAAATCTTAATCCATAGATTATACAAAAGCCTAATTCACTATCAGCATACTAGGGAAAAGTCTGAAAAATGTACAAGCCTGAATCTAAGATAAAGAGAAGTAATGGTACTGTGCTATATGACTGTGTATGTCCCTGAGTATGTGTCCGTGTGAGTATTAAGTAACATGACAGTAGAACAAGGAGGATGGTTGAAATTCTTTGGATGGTTTTATAAAGGCTTTTCTTGTGATTGGGATATGTTATATTAAGATTACACTGAGAAATGGCGCCAGCTACTTTTATCAGACTTGTGGGTTCAGAGAAAGGAAAAGGCTTTTCTTTTTTGTTTGTTTTAATTAAATAAGTCTTTAAAACATTGATATGAAGAATAGATTATTGTATCTTCAGACTGCTATTTTTGATGTTTTCACTCCAGTAGGAGGAAGAGCTACTGTGCGTATTATTTAAGAAATGATTTGTAGTCAGATTCTACAAAAAGACTCTAGAAAAAAATGCATTAAACAATGTGTGGCTGTGGTAACTATTTGGGTTTTTTTTTCTCTAGACTGGTCCCTTTTTTGAATTTGGATTGTTTGGCACTATATTAAAATTGTTTAAACTGACATCAAAGGCTACTAGAATCTGTTTCATAGAATCTTCAAGGCCACCAGGAAGGCTTGCCATTAAAGATCCATGAGAATGTGCTCCAGGGATGACCTCTACAACGAGAACATCTGTCCCCTAGACCCTTGTTTCTCCAAGGAGAGTCTCTGGAACAGCCGCGCAGCAGCCTCACATCCTGAGTGCTTGTTAGAAATACAGATTCTCAGACTTCCAGATCAAAATCTACATTTTAACACCATCTCCTGATAAAATAATATGAGTGTTAATACTTGAGAAGCACAGGCCTAAATTGTCTCCACTATTTAGGAGTGAAAGCAAGCGGATATACCTTCAGTGTCTATATCAAAAATTTTATGGAAACTATAATATTTCCTGAAGTATTTTTTATTACCCTTAAGCATAAGGTAGAACTGAACTCTGTTTGTGCCATTTCACAATTCACACAAATCCATCCATTTCTTCATTAGTTACATTGCCAAGATTATGATACCTGTTGTGCATACTTCAAAATCCCAATGACTGTACATTGTAGTCAGAAGTTTTGTTGTGGCTTCTCTGAGTAATTACATCTCTGAGAATCTATCTATCTGTGGTGTCACAAAGTGACATAGAAAAGTTTCTTAATATTTAACATGATTAAATAACTGCAAATTGGGTTCAATGCATTATAATCATTGATAATTTTTTTTTTCTTTTTAATAGGACTCTACTGGTACAGCAGAACAAGAAGTAGTTTACAAGGTCCAGCCTGTATCATTTAATTTAATAATAGTACTAATTCAAATGAATCTTTAGAACTGAAGTTATTGAGAGAGAGTATGGGCAGGGAGGAAGAACAAGAAAGAAAGAAAAAGAGAAAAGAGAAAGGAGAACAGAAGAGAAGGGAAGGGAAGCAGAAGGAAGGAAGGAAGGAAGGAAGGAAGGAAGGAAGGAAGGAAGGAAGGAAGGAAGGAAGGAGGGAGCAAAATCTTCTACCTAAGGAAGTGTCTTCAAATGGTTCTTGAGCTTCACTAGTAGCCAAATGCAGTCTGAATACAAATGAATAAATTTATGCTTACCAAAACTATTCTAAGTGTCAAAAAATTTAGACTGATCAGTTAAATCAAGAATTCTCAAAGTATCACAACTCCATATCATTCTGTTTCCACATTAAAACAGTTTGGTGTCTAAGAGCTGTGACACAAGATCAGCTACCGCTAAATGCAAATCTTTACTTCTATATAACGGTGCTCTCCTGAATCCATGTCTTCTTAACTTACCTTGGTGAACTTTCAGAGTGATCTGGAAGGAAATGGAAACAATCATTCTCTTCCTCCATCCCTAAAAAAAGAAGCCTGAAATCAGTTCCTAGCTTTCTCGGCTCTGGGTTTCATCCTTGAGCTCTCCAGAGCTGGAGGGTCCTACTTACTATTGTTCTCCAACAACCCACTCTATTCTTAAAGAGAGCACCTTTGGAGAGACCTTCTCCAAAGCCCAGAAACCTTAAATTCTGGTGATGCAGCAGTTAGGAATACAGGGCTCTGGTAGTAGAGTAGTGCTATGGTCTAAATGTGTCCTCCCAAAATTCACAGGGTTTGTGTTCTAGCTTAGTAGCTTGGTGGCTTTGGGCAAGGTGCTTATTCTGTATAAGTTTCCTCTTCTATAACAAAACAACATCCATTTCAGAAGATTTTATGAATATGAAACACAAGACTGCAATGCAGATACTTACAAAATGTTTATAATAAATGGTACTCTTCTTTCTCTCAGACTACCTCTAAGTTCCTTTCTCTCTTCTCTTTCTCTCCTTTGCTCTGTTCCTCCTCTCTCTGTATCTACACTCATTTCCTTCTTCCACTTTCACTTTCACCTTTCTTCATACTCAGGTCCAAATGCTCACAAGTAAAATTTTGAAGGCCAAAATTAAATTTAGGCAAAAAGAGTCTTAAGATCTCTAAAGCCCGTACGGCCACAGGGACCATCAATCATTTCTGATCAGGTTGGCAATCTATTTGTTTCTGCATTCTGTGGTTTGTCTCAATTTCTGGTGAGCATTTGTGACACCCAGGCTTAATACAACCAGGCTGAGTTTAGTATTTTTTACCCCAGGCCAAATCTCTATGTGAAATTCCCTCAATCTTCACTGCATTCAATGAAGTGGTAGCTATTTAATGCCATTATCAGGCTTCTTCTCTATCCCACAAAGATTTTCCTGTAAATGCTGAGTGGCATATGGAATGAGCCTGAGACATTTACACCAGTACCCAAAGCTCTTAACAACCAGAATTCCAATAGCAAGCTCAACATAGCAATCCTTAAAAAGTTCATATACTTTTCTAACAGGTTGGAGTTCTCTTTTAGAGTAGTGCTTTTTAAATTCCTATTCTGGCAGTCAGTTGTATGGATCAACAATCATAAAGTAGTTTTGTTCTAATACATGCAATTCTTGGAGTACTGATTTTGTGAATGAGTTTTGATAATATAAATTAAAATGCTTTAAAATTTATTCTTGTGGTAGTAGAGGTCCTCAGTGCTGTGGTATACATGAGTCCTTCTAGAAGTCACATGTTATGGAAACCTAACCTCTGAAGTGATGCAGTTAAGAGGTGGAGCTATTGGAAGGTAACTAAGTCTTGAGGGTGAAGGTCTTAGGAATGGGATTAGTGCCCTTATAAAATAGGCCTAGGGGAGCCTGTTCACCCCAGCCTCCATGTGAAGATGTAGCTAGATGGCACCATCTTTGAAGCAAAGAGGAAGCCTTAAAAAGACACCGAATCTTCTGGTGCCTTGATCTTGGACTTCTTAGCTTCCAGAACTATGAAAATAAATTGCTTTTGTTATAATCCACTCAGTCAAGGCCATTTTGCTATAGTAGCCTGAATATAATAAGACCTAATACCGCCTTGCCATTTGATTGTTGAGTAAAGAGGAAGGTGAGAAGGTCTTCAGGCACCATGGGGAGATGACTGGGGTGAGTACCATGGGGTTATTGTTGCTATAAGTGGACTCTTTTTCATCTTTCCCTTATGTGTTAAATGAAATGAATTGGCTTCTTTGGAATAAGTGAGAGATACTGAGTATCATTTCAAAAACACCAAAAAGGAATTATTTCTTTAAACAAACAGCAGCAAAGTAAAGGTTTTTGGTATTCTAATTAAGATCTTAAATTTATATAAATCTTATCAGTTTTAGACTTTGAAAAATACTATCTTACATAACTTGACATGGAAGCCAATATGGGGAAACCAAAGTAAGATTCACAATCAGTAACAGTAGGAAATAATTCTTACAGCAGGAAATAATTAAGGTCAGCAATGTGGGAATAGAGTCTTCCCAAACTTAACTGACTACAGTGGATTAAGTTCACATCTGGTGAATAGAGACTATCCAAAAATGATTCTGGAATGTGTGGAAGCCTTTGACAGTGCTGTCATTTTGTTTTGTTCCTGTGAGTATCATCTGGCAGTGCTCCCTCCTTGTTGCATTCACTATGAAATCATTTTATGGACGAACAATTTATGGGCCCAAAAGATCTGAGACTCCCTGGGGTGAAGGGAAATGCCTCAGACATCCACAGTCTTGAATGTGCAATGAGTAAATGGTGATTTTAAGTTGGTTGTGACCCAGGCCTACATCCTTCAGCCTGTACTGTTTCAGGGAGGAGTTGGATGCATCTATAAATCCCATACTGGCCCTACATGTCCCTAATACATTAGAGGAAATCAGATGAATATGTTAGATGCTCCTAAACTGAACCATTTAATGGAATATGTTGTTGTGAGAAGCCTAAAAGCTAAGACCTGGTTTCACTGGTACCAATTAACATCATGTCATAGTGTTGGCATGGACAAGGCATGAGCACAACCTTACTCTGGACAGAGAAATAAATTCAGGGAATGTTTATGTCTATCTACATGATTGTATTATTTTACACATTATACAAAAGATACACTTTCAGCTCAATATCAGTATTTCTTTATTTTTACAAGATCAATGGACATCCAAACTACTTGCTTGTATTAACTCTCATAACTTGGCTGGGAGCAGTAGCTCAATCCTATGATTCTAGCACTCTGAGAGGCCATGGCCAGATGATCACTTAAGGTTAGGAGTTCAGGAACTCTGATAACTCTCACAGATTTTTAAATATCTACACTAGGTTTATTTCCAACCATCGTCCCTTTATGCTCCCTTACCACTGCCCCAGGCCAGTATCACTACCTTTCCATCTGTACTTCTCTGTTTAGACAAATAAAAAGATATGAAAGTTGGTTTTTTGAAAAGGTCAATAAAGTAGATAACATGGAATTCCAGTTAACATGGAACAACATCAAAGTCATAGGAATAAGTGGAAAAGCAAGCTGCAAGCATATATCCATTTTTTGTTTTAAAAAATAGCTATTACATTGGCTCAGCACCTGTACACAGTGGTTACAGCGCCAGCCACATACACCAAGGCTGGTGGGTTCGAACCCAGGCTGGGCCAGCTAAACAACAATGACAACTGCAACAAAAAATAGCTGGGCATTGTGATGGGTGCCTGTAGTCTCAGCTACTTGGCAAGAGAATCACTTAAGCCCAAGAGTTGGAGGTTGCTGTGAGCTGTGACACTAAGGGACTCTACCCAGGGTGACATAGTTAGACTGTCACAAAAACAAAAACAAAATAGCTATTATAGCCACGTTGAAATAAATTGGCCTATCTATATAATCTCAGGTCCTGACTGAGAAACCCACCTCTGAACTGTTAACAGAGGCTTAGAAGTTGGTTGTCTGCAGTGGCTGGTTAAGGGCTGACCAAGAGGAAATTGACACATTTGTTTTGCATAATAAAAAAAAAGTGATGAAATTACAGTTGTGTTTTTTTTTTTTTTTTTTTTTTTTAACAAAAATAGATAAACCTTTAAAAAGAACTAAACATTTGGGCAGCGCCTGTGGCTCAAAGGAGTGGGGCGCCAGCCCCATATTCCAGAGGTGGTGGGTTCAATGCAACCCTGGCCAAAAACTGGGGGAAAAAAAAACAAAAAAAACTAAACATTTCTGTTCACATCTTTTGCCAAAATAAAAAAAGTTAAATTAAAAAAAAAAAAAACTAAAAATGGGCACATTCATGCCTCTAGACTCCAGCAGCAACAGCAACCATACATCAGAAATGGAGCAATTTTGTGGCTCCACTGGTCATGAGCACCCAGGTGGTCCTGCCCGGGAGCAGTGTCCTTCTCCAAGCAGTGTCAGGCATACCCTTGGCAACTGCTGGCTAGTAGTCACTGTGGAAAGGTGGCCCAGGGCTGCTTTGCAGAACTGGCCTCAGACCTAGGAAGAGTCAGTCATCCCTTCAACAATGACATGTCACAGATCTCCTAAGTGCTGCCTCCCTCCCTGGATCCTTCTATCACACTTCCACTCAGTGCCCTGAAGGATCTAGGCTTCTCATAAGAGACTCAGTCTGCACCTGCTTTCACCATCCAAGCCCCTGATGCATAGCATGTGCCGGGCACTGTGCTGGGTGCCTCCATTTCCCCATCTTGACATGGGTGAGGGACTATTCTCTGGGAGGAAGGGATGAGACAGATATAGGAATATATATCTGGGATGGGAGAGATCTGTTCAATTCAGAAATACACATGTAATGTACGTATTGTTTTTGCAATGCAAACTGTAAAAAGATAGGTTTGTGGAGATATTGACTGGCAGGAGCCACAGAAGATGGGGGAGCATGTAAGTGTGTTTTTTTGAAAGGGTTGGAAGTGCCAATCCATTCAATGATTGATCTAAAAGGACAGAATGGGGCAAAAAGTCTCCCAGGGGAAAGAAACTAAGGGTCTGGCTCTGTCATTGGGGTTGGAGTGAAGTTGTGACGTCATAGCTCACAGCAAACTACTAGGCTGGAGTGATCCTCCTGCCTCAGCCTCCCAAGTAGCTGGGACTTCAGGCAAGTGCTGCCACACCTGGCTAATTTTCTTATTTTTTTCAGAAAAGGCCTAGGCTGCAGACCCTTCCTCTGATAGGGAATTGGCAGGGGAGAAGCTGGTGGTAATATGGGAGCCCTGATGAGTCTAGAGGACATCAGATCCCTGTTGGATTGAACATGGGATCTGTAGCAATGATTCCAAGGCCCACTGTGTGCTCCAGGTGTTAACAGAGGCAGCCCCAGGTGTGTGCTGACCTTGGTAAGCTCATTCTGCTCTCCTCTCAAAGGTCACCATCTCCAAAGAATTAGGAGATCCCACTAAAACTGAGGCTCAAAGAGCTTGGGAGGTCCAGAGTTACAGTGGAGACAGTGGCTCTCCTGGAGTGGTTACTATTCCCACTCTGGGCAGGCTTGGGTGCACTTGGGCTGCTCTCCCATGACACCCTGGCTGCATCTCTCCCTGCTCCTAAATTCAGCTCTCTGAAGAGGGATTAAGGCTGTGTGGCCCCATCCCCCTCCAATGGCAAGGCCTGGAAAGCCCCAGGGAAGGGGGTGGGTGGGCCAATACATTAGTTCTCAGGGCATTGCCACTCTGGCTGCCTCCCTGCATGCCTCGGCCCAGTCCCAAGAGGATGAGGGACAAGCCAGCATGGGACGAGATCTGGGAAAAGGGAAGGGTGCATCTGGGCCCCACTCTACTGCCAATTTTCCATGTGGCAACAAACCAGACCTCACAGGCTGTAGGGTTGGGGAGTGACAAAGGCCACAAGGAGAGGCAGAGCCTGTCAGGGTCAGGATGCTTGTGTAGTCCAACCCCCTCCTGTATGGATGAAAAACTGAAGCTCAGAGAGGGGAATGGCCCTGAGAGGCTTCTGGGACCCTTCCCGGGAGGATTCCTGAAAGAGGTGGGGTTTGGGAAGGGGTGGGGCCGGGAGGTGTGGCCAGAAAGAGTGGTCTGCGAGGAAAGTGGCATCAGGGAGCTGGGAGAGGTGGAGGGCCTGGAAAAGTGAGCACAGGGCTAGAGACAAATTTAAGATCCTTGTTTATGTTTGTGCTGTGGCTGCCAAGCCCTGGCCATGTGGCTAGTCACTGAGGAACTAAACTTTTAATTGTATTTAATTTTAATTCCCTTAAGTTTAAAAACCAATACCTGATTCACTTATTAGGAACCTTTTTAATATGTTTCCAACAATGCTAGTACTCTTTAACTATAAATTTTATGAAGTCCAAATATGTGATCAAGTATTTCTGATGAAAATTAAGCATTCAATTTGATGTGTGCTCTAAGTGTAAAAATACACATGAGATTTTGAAGACTTATTATAAAAAAGAATGTAATAAATATGAATAACTTTTATATTGATTATGTGCTGAAATATTAATATTGGGGGCATATTGAGTTAAATAAAATATGCCAAAATTAATTCCACCTTAATTCTTTTTACTTTTTTAATGTAGCCACTAGAAAATTGAACCTTATAAATGTGGCTCATATTAATATCTGTAGATCCTGCAATGATAACAGCTTTCATTTCTAACTCTGGTGATGTGTGTTCTCTTTTTTGTTAATCAGTGCACCTACATGTTTATTTAACTGATATTTTCCTTTTGACTTTGTGAATTTTCTCATTTGTCTGGTTTGATTTGATTGGGTTCTGCTCTTTTCTTTATTATTTTCCATCTTTGTAAAATGTAGGTTTACTTTCTTCATCTTTTTCTATGATTTCACATGTATGTGTATAATTGAGATAAGTCTATAATTTTTTCTTATTTTTTTAAGAGATGAGGGTCTTGCTATGTTGCCCAGGCTTTGAACTTCTGGGCTCAAGTGATCCTCCCATCTCAGCCTCCCAAGTGGCTGTGACTACTGGCCTGTACCTGGCCTCTGTAAGTTGTTTTCCTCATATTGTCCTTGATAGATTTTGTTATTACTTTTCTCTTGGCCTGATAAAATGTGTTGCAGAGGGCTCATTATTTTTTCTATGGTTTAGAAGATTTGTCAAATATTGAAACTATTACTTCATTACAGTATTTGTTAATACTTTTAAATAAAATAATACATCCATGACTTGCATTATATTTCTACTGGACCTTCAGTGATGAAGGTCTTGAATGCTGGCCGAAAGACTGCATTGGAATAAGCATCATCCATTAAGTGGCTCAAATGTAAGTGGCCCTGGGAAGTCTTCAGCTGCCCAGGAGTGAGTAGGGCCCCTCCTATGTGCTTCCAGAGTACCCCAGGTCCACTTCAACGTTAGAAAAAAAAATTGTTTGAGAAAAGTGGAGGCTGGATTCCTTTCTCTAGACTCCAACATATAAACCAGCTTGCTGAAGGAGGTGAGTGGGGTGCCTGGAATCTTCCTACTCAATGCCCAGCCTCCAGCCCCCTCTGCAGCAGCACAGTTCAGTAAACAACCAGGGAGCAGCAAACTGGGGGTGAGAAGGACCAGGCATGAGGCATAGGCACTTGTCTCGCTTACCTGTGAACTTACCTGTGACCTCAGGTAAGTTACTCCACTCTCTGGGTTTCTCGTCTATTGTGATCAAATGAGTTAGGATGGGTGACTTGGAACATCAGGTGGCTGTCCCACTCTGGAGTGAGTCACTGCACACCTGGAGGGCTTTGAGGTCCTGTTTAGACACTAATCGCCCTGAAATATGTTTCCTATAGTGTTTCACAATTTCTAAATTTTCACTATCAGCACCACATCCCTTGGGATTCCCAGAACTTTATATTTGGGTCTGATCTTGTTAAAAATATAGAGAGGCAAAAACAGCTTATCAGATAGAGCTTTGGTGAGAATGAGCCAACATCCCACAGAGATGGGCTTGGGATGACAGTGAAGGGAGTCAGCCTAGGAACCAAAGACCAACTCTTCATACTTTCTACATTTCTGCAAGTGACATTCAGGCAGGACCAACTGAAGCTCTCCCTACAAACTCACCTACCCTGCCCACTCCTTACCTCTCAACCCAGCCACCAGGCCTTACTGATCCACCTCCCTCAATACTACTGCTCAATCACCTACTGTGTGCTGGGCTCTGTTCTCTGTGCTGGGAATTCAGCCATGAGAAGAAGATTGTAAACAAGTAAACAATAAGGCCCTGGCAGATTGTGACAAGTGCCATGATCTGATGTACCCGGTAAAGGAAGGGTTGCTGGGAGTTGGAGGGAAAAAAAAGATGTTCAAGAAAACCAGAATGGAACCAAGTATGTGTACTCTCTGTTTATTAGATAGCTGTTCACCAAGAAGCTGGAAAGCCATCTGGTCCAATCCTAAAGGGGCAGCAGCATGGTGTAGTGAAACCAACCTGGGCTCCTGCCTTGACTTAAATCTCAGCCCTGGCAGTATTCCTGGGCTGGCCTGGGTGGAGTCACCCAGCCTTTCTGACCTCATCTGGTAGTGTCCCCCATCCCAGCTCGCAGGGGCCTTTGAAGATAAATGAGGTGACTTGTGCAAAGAGCGCAGAGTATAGCAGGTACTCAGTAAATGGAGCCATCATTACTGGCATCAGCATAAAGGACATGTTGCCCAAGTCACACGAGAAGAAAGGGAACAAGCCAGAGCTGTGCCCCAGGCCTCCCAGGGCCCTGTCCACCCCTACCCAGATCCAGGCAGCTTTCGGCAGAGTTTCCAGGTCATATGGTAGAAGAGAAGAAAAATGAATAGGATGTTATGCAATCAACCAACATCAGGATAAGTGATTTTTTTTTTTTTTTAAAGAGGACACACTGTCTTCACAAGCTGCCATGTGTTTCTCAACGTGTTTATCCCTGCAGTGAGCTCAGTGGGAGATGCAATAAAAGACTGTTGCAGGAAAAGACCATCATAGCTGGGGGAACCCTCCCACCCAACTAGAGCCACCAGGAAGAGAGCCTGCTACTCCAGCAAGAAGGCACAAGGGCTGCAGGAGAGTCCTGCCCCTGGCCCAGGCAGACATGCTGGGACAAGCTCAGTGAGAACAGAGAACAGTGAGAACAAGGCGGGGTGGTGGCCAGCAGCTCTGCACCAGCCTAGGGATGTGAGGAGGGAGGCTTGGGTCACACCTGAACCTGACTGCTGATACTCCCCTCATGAGCTGTCTGGCTTTGGGCAGGTTACCCACCTCTGTGCACCTCGGGGTCTTCACAGGTGGTCTTGGGGCTGGCAGCGCCTTCCGGGGGAGGTGGGGACTGTGAATTCCATGGAGCAGTGACTGTCTAAGACAGGAGGGACTCAAGAGAAGTTTGCTTCCCTGGGGTGCAAGGGAGGGAGGTGGTTCCTGGAAGGTGAGAGCAGGGTGGGATGGGTAGCTGCTCCTCTGCATAGGCAGGAGTAGGACAGCTCCAGATGGTTCACTGAGGAGGGCCCAGAGAACAAACTCAGATTGAGGGGCCAGAGAACAGAGTAGCCCCAGGCACTTGTACACAGTTTATATTAGGGTCAATAAAATTAACATGTCTTCCAAGGGCTTGTATTAGCCTCTTAGGGCTATTGTGATAAAGTACCACAAACTGGGTGACTTTATTGTCTGATAGCCCTGAAGGCTAAAAGTCTGAGGTCAAGGCACGGGTCAGGGCCATACTGCCTCTAAGACTCCCAGTAGTAACCTTCCTTGCCTCTCCCCACCCCTGGCAGTAGGTGGAGATCCTAGCTGCACGCCTCTAAACCCCCATTTTCTCCTGGCCTTCTTCTCCCTGTGTCTGCACATCACCTTCCCTGAAGGTGTCTGTGTCCAAATTCCCACTTGAATAAGGAGACCAGTCACACTGGATGAAGGCTTACCTAATGACCCCATCTTAACAACTTATTTCCAAATAAAGTGACACTCTGAGGTATGAGGGGTTTGGACTTCAACATATTTGGTGGGGGGTGGGGAACAATTCAACCCATAACAGTCCTCTTAATCACACTCTTATATAAGCTTGAGGGAAAAATGCCAATTGTCCGTAGCAAGCAGTATTATTTTGGGTGACAGCTTTGGTGAAGAGTAGGCAGAAATGGTGGGTAAACTAAAGTCCCTACAAGGCCCCATTTTGGTGTTCACTGGTAAGAGATTGGCCTAAGGCAGGTCCTCCAAAAGAGAGTGCTCTGATTTTGGCATATTGGGGTAACTACCGTGTAAGGGGACGTTACTGTGTCAGGCACTAGACTAGTCATGTCACATAGCCCATCTCATTTCCTCCTCACAACAACCCCACCAGAAAAGCATCATCCCTGTTTCTCACATAGGAAACTGAGACTGAGACAGGCTGAGTCTTGTTCAAAGTCACACAACTGCTAAGGAGAGGAGCTTAGATCCCCATCCAAGCAGCCTGACTCCACAACCTCTGGGTTTAACCACTAAGCTGCATTGCCTGAGAGAGGGAGAGAATAAATCATAGGATGCTAGGCATTCTTCCAGCACTTGACTTCAAAGGCCCTGCCAGAACCGAATCCAAAGATGGACCAAAAGACCATCTCAAACTGCAGCCAAACCCTTTCCCAGCTCAAATAAAAAGATCAAAGAGCTGCTCATAAGTCATAGGTGAACTCACCTAATTAAAGTTGAAGCCCAGCACCAATCAACCTCAGAAGAATCTGGTTGATCTTTCCCTTGCTCTAACCACCAGACACAGAAAAATTCTTATATGCTCTGTGAAATAAACAAGCAAGTAAAAGCAGAATTATATTTCAATCCCTACTTTTGTAATAGACTGCATTCAGAAAAAATACTTTAAATTTTATATAGATGAAGTAGGAAAAGATGAAGTAGTGGGCTGGAGCCAGCTCTGTTCACAAGAGCCAACTATGAACATCTTTTTTCTAACTCTGTTCTGTTCTGTTATATTTTGTTGGCAGTTGAACTCAGCTTTGGTAGGTATTTACACAATGGAAATTGGCAAGTGCCAAATCAAAACTGCTATTCTTGCTGCTGCTACTGCTACTTCCTTTGGAGTGCTGAGGATTTATTTATTTATTTATTTATTTAGAGACAGAGTCTCAAGCTGTTGCCCTCAGTAGAGTGCTGTAGTGTCATAGCTCACAGCAACCTCCAACTCTTGGGCTCCAAGTGATCCTCTTGCCTCAGTTTTGTTTTTTTTTTTCTGTTTTTAATAGAGACAGGGTTTCACTTTTGCTCAGGCTGGTCTCAAACTCGTGAGCTCAACCTATCCCCACCCACCTCAGCCTCCCAGGGTGCTAAGATTACAGGTGTGAGCCACCACACCCAGCCGAAAGCTGAGTTTTAAATATTTATAACATATCACTGAAAATATGACCCATAATCAAGAAAAAAAATAGTCACTAAAATCAAATCCATAGATTACCTGGTTACTAGAATGAGCAGAAGAGGACTTTAAAAACATTATTATAAATATATATATTTTTTCCACTTTTTTTTTTTATTGTTCGTGATTCTTTGAGGGTACAACAAACCAGGTTACACTTATTGCATTTGTTAGGCAAAGTTCCTCTTGCAATCATGTCTTGCTCCCAAAAGTTGTGTCACACACCAAGGCCTACCCCTACTCTCTCCTTCCTCCTCTCTACTCTCCACTTCCCTCACCCCCACCATGTCCTTGTCATTAATTGTCCTCATATCAAAATTGAGTACATAGGATTCATGCTTCTCCATTCTTCTGATGCTTTACTAAGAATAATGTGTTCCACTTCCATCCATGTTAATACAAAGTATGTAAACTCTCCATTTTTAATGGCTGAATAGTATTCCATGTTGTACATATACCACAGATTGTTGATCCATTCCTCAGTTGGTGGGCATTTAGGCTGTTTCTACATTTTGACAATTTTAAATTGAGCTGCAGTAAACAGTCTAGTGCAAGTGTCCTCATGATAAAAGGATTTTTTTTCCTTCTGAGTAGATGCCCAGTAATGGGATTGCACGATGAAATGGGAGGTCTAGCTTGAATGCTTTGAGGTTTCTCCATACTTCCTTCTAAAAAGGTTGTGCTAGTTTGCAGTCCCACCGTCAGTGTAAAAAGTTCCCTTCTCTCCACACCCACACCAGCATGTGCAGTTTTGAGATTTTGTGATGTGGGCCATTCTCGCTGGGGTTAGATGGTATCTAAGCGTGGTTTTGATTGGCATTTCTCTAATAGATAGGGATGATGAACATTTTATCATATGTTTGTTAGCCATTTGTCTGTCTTCTTAAGAGAAGGTTCTATTCATGTCTCTTGCCCCATTGACATATGGGGTTGTTGGCTTTTTTTCATATGTATTAATTTAAGTTCTTTATAGATCCTAGTTATCAAGCTTTTGTCTAATTAAAAATAAGGAAATATCCTTTCCCATTGTGTAGGTTGTCTATTTGCTTTGGTTATTGTCTCCTTAGCTGTACAAAACCATTTCAGTTTAATGAAGTCCCATTTTGTTTATTTTTATTGTTGTTGCAATTGCCATGGCAGTCTTCTTCATGAAGTCTTTTCCCAGGCCAATATCTTCCAGTGTTTTTCCTATGCTTTATTTGAGGATTTTTATTGTTTCATGCCTTAAATTTAAGTCCTTTATCCATCTTGAATCAATTTTTGTGAGTGGAGAAAGGTGTGGGTCCACTTTCATTCTTTTACATGTGGTTATCCAGTTCTCCAAACACCATTTATTGAATAGGGAGTCTTTCCCCCAAGGTATGTTCTTGTTTGGTTTATCGAAGATTAGGTGGTTGTAAGATGTTAGTTTCATCTTCTTGATTTGGTTTTCTATTTGATTCCAAATGTCTATGTCTCTATTTTTGTGCCAGTACCATGCTTCCTTGACCACTATGGCTTTGTAGTACAGTCTAAAATCTCATATTCTAATGCCTCCAGTTTTATTTTTATTGATCAGAACTGCCTTAGCTATATGGGTTTTTTTTCTTGTTTCATATAAAACACAGAATTATTTTTTCCCAAATTTTGAAAGTAGTATGTTGGTTTAATAGGAATGGTTTTGAATAGGTAGAATGCTTTTGGAATTATAGACATTTAACAATGTTGATTCTTCCCAGTCATGAGCATGGTATGTTCTTCCATTTGTTAATACCCTCTGCTATTTCCTTTCTGAGGATTTCATAATTTTCTTTATAGAGGTCCTTCACCTCCTTTGTTAGGTATATTCCTAGGTATTCCATTTTCTTTGAAACTATGGTGAAGGGAGTTGTGCCCTTAATTAGCCTCTCATCTTGACTGTTATTGGCATATCCAAAGGCTACTGACTTGTGGACATTGATTTTGTATCCTGAGACATTACTGTATTTTTTGATGACATCTAGGAGTCTTCTGGTTGAGTGTTTTGGATTCTCTAAGTATAAGATCATGTCATCAGCAAAGAGGGAGAGTTTGGCCTCCTTTGCTCCCAGTTGAATTCCATTTATTTTCTTCTCTTGTCTAATTGTATTGACTAGAACTTTCAGAAATACATTGAATAGTAAAGGTGAAAGAGGACATCCTTGTCTTATTCCAGTTTTAAGTAGGAAAGCTTTCAGTTTTACTCCATTCAATAAAATATTAGCTGTGAGTTTGTCATAGATAGCTTTGATAAGTTTCAGAAATGTGGTACCTATGCCTATACTCTTCAGTGTTCTAATTAGAAAAGGATGCTGAATTTTATCAAATGTTTTTTCTGCATCTATTGAGAGGATCATGTGGTCTTTACTTTTGCTTCTCTTATTATGATGAATAATATTTATAGACTCTCGTATGTTATATTAGCCTTGCATCCCTGTGATGAAACCTAGTTGATCATGATATATTACTATTTGATCATAAGCTATAATCTATTTGCTAGGATTTTGTTGAAAATTTTTGTATCTATATTTATTAGTGAAATTGGTCTGAAATTCTCCTTTTTAATTGGGTCTTTTCCTGGTTTTTGTATCAGGGTGATGTTTGCTTCATAGAACGTGTTGGGGAAGATTCCTTCCTCCTCAATTTATTGGAATAATTTATGCAGTATGGGAATAAGCTCTTCCTTGAAGGTTTGGTAGAATTCTGGTGGGAAGCCATCTGGACCAGGGCATTTTTTTGTTGGAAGCTTTTTTATTGTTTTTTTGATCTGAGTGCTTGAAATGGGTCTGTTCAGGAGCTCTATTTCTTCCTGCCTAAGTCTAGGGAGAGGGTGTGATTCCAAATGTTGATCCATTTCCTTCACATTGTCAAATTTCTGGACATAGAATTTCTGGCAGTATTCAGAGATGATCTCTTATATCTCTGTGGCATCAGTTGTAATTTCCCCTTTATCATTTCTGATTGGGGTTACTAGAGATTTTACTTTTCTATTTCTAGTTAGTCTGGCCAAAGTTTTATCTATTTTAATTTTTTATTTAAAAAACCAACTCCTTGTTTCATTAATTTTCTGAATGATTCTTTTGTTTTCAATTTTATTGATCTCTGATTTAATTTGGGATGTTTCTTTTCTTCTACTGCGTTTAGACTTAGATTGTTCTTCTTTTTCCAATTGCATAAAATGGCTAGTTTAGTTTGTTGATGTGCTCTATTTCTGTTTTTTTTTTTTTTTAATGTAGGCATCTAAAGCTAAATTTTCCTCACAAAACTGCTTTTACAGTATCCCACAGGTTTTGGTAGCTTGTGTCACCATTCTTGTTATGCCCAAGGAAGTTAATAATTTCTTGTTTTATTTCTTTCTGCACCCAACTTTAATTTAACAGAAGGTTGTTTAATTTCCATGCCTTTGTGTGAGTTTGAACGTTTTTGTTAGAGTTGAGTTTCATGGTTAGTGACTTATGGTCTGAGAAGATACAAGGTATAATTTCATTTCTTTCGATTCTGTTGAGGGTTTTTTTTTTTTTTGTGTGTGTGTGTGTGTGTCCTAGGATATTATCACTTTTGGAGAATGTTCCATGGGGTGATGAGAAGAATGTATATTCTTTATCTTTGAGATGGACTGTTCTATATGCATCTATCAAGCACAGTCGTTCTAGGGTCTCATTTAAATGTCTGATATCTTTGTTTTATTTCTGTTTAGAGGATCTGTCCATCTCTGTAAAAGTCCCCTTTTATTATGGTATTATCAGATAGCATATTTCTCAGACTGAGTAAGGTCTCTTTCAAGAATCTGCGAGCATGTAAATTCAGTGCATAAATATTTAGAATTGAAACGTCGTCTTGTATTTTTCTCTTGACCAATATAAAGTGACCATCGTTGTCCTTTTTGACTGTAGTTGCTTTAAATTCACATGAATCTGAAAATAAGATTGCAACTCCTCTTTCTGAATTCCTTTTGCCTGAAAAATTGTCTTCCAACCCTTGACTCAGAGTTTTAATTTGTCATTTGAAGCCAGGTGTATTTCCTGCAGACAGCAAATGGATGGCTTGTGTTTTTTAATCCAGTCAACGCCTCTTCAGTGGGGAATTCAAGCCATTAACATTTATTGAGACAATTGATAAGTGTGGTAGTGTTCTATTCATCTTATTTTGTGAGAGTCCATTGCTTAGTTTTATCTTTTGCATCAGTGGGGAAGTTAGGTTCTGTCCTTTATTTTCTGAGTTCTTACTTTGCTGCTGATCCATTGTGATGGTCAGTGTGTAGAACAGGTTGAAATATTTCCTATAGAGCTGGTCTTGTGGTGAATTTCCTTGATGTTTGTATATCAGTAAATGATTTGATTTCTCCATCAATTTTAAAACTTAGCTTAGAAGGACATAGAATTCTGGACTGGAAATTTTTCTGTTTAAGTATATTAAGGATAGACCCTGTAGGTCAACTGGTGCTTACTCTCGCCAGCTTGAAGAATCTTTTCATTTGTCTTGACTTTGGACAGATTTATCACAAGTGTCTTGGAGAAGCTCGGTTAGAGTTGAGGCAACCTGGGGTCCAATATTCCCCTGAAAGGAGTGTTTCAGAATCTTTGGTGATATTTGGGAATTTTTCATTTATACTATTCTCTAGTATGGCTTCCATTCCCCTGTGGCATTCTTCTTCCCCTTCTTGGATTCCTATAACTTGTATGTTGGAACATTCATAAAGTCCCATAATTCTGACAGTGAATGTTCTGCTTTCTCTCTCTATTCTTTACTGCCTCTTTAACTATCTAAATTATCTCAAGAGCTTTGTCCTCTACCTCCAAAATTTTTTCTTCTGCATGGGTTAATCTGTTGTTGATACTTTCTATTGCATCTTTAAGTTCCCTAATTGACTGCTTCTGTTCCTTTAGCTCTGCTATTTCCTTTCTATATTCTTCATATTGTTCATCTCTTATTTGATTCTGTTTTTGAATTTCCTTTTAGTTATTTCCCACTTTATCAGCAATCAGCAGTTTCCTTCATTGTTTCCATCATTTCCTTCATTGTTTTCATCACCTGTATTCTAAATTCCCTTTCTTTCATTTGTAACATTTCCTTATAGGTGCAATCCTCTGCTGTAGCTACCTCATGGTCCCTTGGTGGGGTTGCTGTGGACTGTTTTTTTATGTTGCCAGGAGTTTTCTGCTGATTCTTCTTCATGAATGATTTCTTTTATCTATTTTCTTGCTCTCATTTTTCTTTCACTTCCTCTTGCTCTTTAAGTTGCCATGCCTCTGGACTAGGGTTTCAATGAGTCCTTTTGGTATAGAAACAGAAGGATGAGAAGGTTGAAGAGCAAGAATCAATAAAAGAAAGAAAAAAAAAAAAGAGAAAGAAGAGGGGATGAGTAAAAGGTAATATTTAAAAAATAAGAGAGGCACAGAAAAAGGGAGACAGAGAAATATAGGTGTGCAGTAGGGTACTTTGACCTAACCTTTAAAAAAAAATCTGGGGGTGCCGGGTTGGGTGGTATCCTTACTAGCCTGTCAGGACACAGTACCCCACCTCCACCAAGTAGAGAAGAAAAACAAAAATTCTATAAATCAAACCAAAACAAGCAGAAAGAAAACTTACAGGATAAAATTGGGGGAAAACCAAATAATAGGGGTAGAAACAGTAGCAAAAATGAAATTCTAATTATAGAGAAAGGCGACAATGGGAAATTGTATTTAAACTAGATAAATGGAGAAAGAAAAGAAAGAAAAATAAATAAAAGAGAAATCTATAGGTAAAAGGTTGAAATTAAAAAATAAAATAACAGCAAAAACAACAAAAAAAATAAAAATAAATAAAAAAAAAACTAAGGACAAAAAAGTATATATATTGTGCTGAATATTGTCTGGGCAACAGGTGATCTTCTGGGGTATAAGATGTTAATCACAATGTTGATATGACTGGAGGCCTCTGCTTATTTCTCAAATCCCACAGTGTAGAGACCTAAATCTCCCCTCAGCTCTCTTAAAGGGCAGTTTAAACTTGGCTAAGCAGAAGCTTTCCAAGGAAAGCACTTGTTGCTGGGATCACTGCTGAAGTGGCTATCCACTTACCCAGTGTGCCAAAACCAGTCTCACTCTGCCTCTGAGGGCTAAGGCTGTAAGGCAGCTCAGTCCCCGCCTTTAGGCTGCTCAGTCACTAGATTACTAGATCCACCTGATACTTGTTCTGTGACCCTGAGGGCAGAGCTTGCCCAGGCAGTTCTCTCACAATGGCTCCTCACAGCCCACAGGTGGACACTGTTAGCTCTATTTAGCTCAGTGGCTTAGTCTGGGGCCCCAGATAATGCGCAAATTTTTCCATACTCCTGTCCAAGCTCTCCCAAGAGTGTTCAACTGAGTGCCAAGTCCAAAAACACCAAAACAGCTCATGGGTAAGTGATATTGTTCCTTTGCAATCTCACTGCTGCTGTTCTTACAGCTGCCAGCAGGATTAGACCAAACAAACGCACACAACCACTTGCCAATTTTCCACTGTTTTTGTCCTCCTCTTGGGGTCCAGAAGTCTCTCACTGACTCCCTCTGTCCTCAAAGGAATAAATATAAGCAGATCCCACCAACCAGAGATGCCTGGGGTCTTGTCTTTCCAGACTCACTGTGTCCAGTTTCAAGGAAGCTGTTACTCAGCCACCATCTTTCAGATATATATATATATATATATATATATATATATATATATATATATATATATATATATATTAAAATATATTAAAATATATTAAAATATATTTTATATATATATATATATATATCTGGCACAGAAAGAGGGAGACAGAGTATATATATGTATTCCTAGAGTATATATATATATATATATATATATATATACTCTAGGAGTCATTGAGGGTACATAGAACCAGGTTACATTGATTGCTTTGTTAGATGAGGACCCTCATCCCATCCCCAAAAGGGATACCACACGCCTTTTCCCCCTACCTTTCCTTAACTTTTAATGACCATTCTATCAGGGGTGGGTCAATAGACAATCACAGTTCTTAATATGTTGTTGACAAAAGAGTAAGAAAACCATGTGAAATTCAAACTAGGGTTTTACATTTCTTTCTTACATCATAGTAGTATTTAAAATGCCCTCATAATTCTCTAATCATATCAGCATTTCTCTTCTACAAGTCAGAATTTGTAGGGCTAATCATTGAAAGAGAGTTTTCTTGTAGCATCCTGAATTGAGGTTTTAGAGTTAAATATTTTTGTCCATTTAAAAAATGCACATAATAATGAGAAATAAAAGTTTGCACATATTAATAAAAGTATATTATTTCTTTAAAAGTGTTAAAATAAAAAATTCAAAACCTATGGTTTTATTTCCTCCTCTTGTTCTCATTTTCCAAATGTCAGAGTTCTGTTGGATTTGCATTATGTAGTTGTGCCAGTTTAGTATATCTTACACATACTTATGTTCTTAACACCATATTCTTTTCATGAATAAGGTAATCTCTTCCTAAAGTGTTTATCCAGATCTATCTCCTATGTCCTTCGGTGCTTCATAGTTGACATATTGGCACTTAAGGACTGAAGACACTGTCCTTAACCTTTCCCTTACTACCTTGACTCTTTGTGACCGATTTTGTCATCTGATTTTCCTATTCTAGTAAATAACACCTAGTAAGTAGTACTGAAACATTAACTTAGTGTAAATCTTGTATTTTATCTCTCCTGCAGATCACCAATCCAGTCACTCACCTTTACCAGTGTTCATAGCTTGTTACTATAATTCATTTTCTAATCTATGATTTTGAAAAGCTCTTTTCTGATTTTGTCCTGTGTTCATCTGTCTTCACATTGGTACAAGGTGACCTTTTGAAAATATGTTTGTGATGGACTGACTTACCTGTTTATTGAGTGTAACCCATTACAGGAAAGGGAAAGTTTGTACCTCTTCTGCCACCTGTCTTTTGTAGCTTGGCCTTATTCTCCATTTACGTCTCTGAAACCTGTTCCTTATCACAAGGTTGCAGTTTTACCACATTGCTTTCATAGCCCTCATTTGCCCTGTGGTTCCATTCCTCATCCTTTTGCCCCTACTCCCCTGTCTAAAAGCCCTTCACACTCTCACTGTGCACATCGTGTCTTTGAAAATATGCCTCTATCTTTGCTGCATTTCCTGAGCTTCCTGGGTAGAACTGACTCTTCCTCCATTATATCCTTAGTGTAATTAATTTACTGTAATTGCAGACTCATGAACTACTTTTCTTATTTGTTTTCATATATCTTTGCCACACCCCCTTAAATATAGGACAGACTCTGTCTTCTGTTTCTATGTTCAACTTATTCTCCCAGACAGTGCGTATGCTTGATAAACATAGTGAATGTGTGTTGTTTTGCTAACAGATTGGTGTGTGAGTAAATCAATACATTTCCTGAATTTGGCTTTTCTTGTTCTCAATAGGAAGGAGCAAGAGAGTCAGAAGATGGAGACAATACCGACATGACTTGTATTGTTGAAAGTGCTACACAAAAGCAAATAGGTAATGACAATTTTATTTTTGTGTAAAAAAATAGTAAGAGGTAGTAATTTAGGAGAAATATCTCAAAAATTTAATGATTACATCCTATTATTAAATCAAAACCAATAATGGGTATTGGTTTAATGTCCATTCCTTTGATTTATTTTATCGTTTTTATTAAATCATAATTGTGTACATTAATGTATTTATGGGGTATGATGTGCTATTTTTATATACAATTTGGAATGCTTAAATCAAGCTGGGTAACATAGCCTTCACCTCACTTACTTAATTGTTGTGTTAAGACATTGATACTCTACTCTTCATAGACTTGACATGTACCCTTGCAATATGTACCATAGGTGAGGTCACAAGTATTTAATGTCCATTTCTTTTTAATATCTTTCTTTTGCCATCTTTTTTATACTATAAACTTTTTCCTGAAACTGCTTTAACATTCTGAAATTCTTTTTTGCTATGAGTTTTATTTTACTGAAATAGTCACAAATAGAGATACCGTATATACTCGAGTATAAGCCGGCTTATTCTCGAGTATATATGGTAGATTTGAATATGTTTTTAAAATGCAGTAATATTTTTATCCTTAATTTATCTGTAAATAACATTTTATAGATGAAATATCTGTACTGTTATCAAGACAAGATAAACCAAAAGAACCAAGATTGTATTTGGAGGTACTGTCTTTTCTTATCATTACTTTAAAATATAAGCATTGACAATTTTAAAACATAAAAGGGATGCTTTTAATTACCTTTTGTCACCTGTGTATTTCCCCACAAGGAATTATTTTCTTACATTATCAGGCCATAATTAATAAAGTAATTATGTGGAAAGAATGAGATGCTAGATAGTAAAATTCTGCTAATTTGCAGGATTCATTTAAAAAGACAGTGTAATATAATTCAAAATGATAAGGCTTAGAAGTTACAAGAATTCCATTTGGCTTTGAAGTTAAGTTTATTTAAAAACTAAAGAATTATTCCAGATCAACCTATAGCCAAATGTATGAGTCCGTGGTGAATATGCTTGTGTAATAAAATTCCTAATGAATTTCAGGGAAAAGCAGTTTGGAGTGTTGATTTTTATAAATTGGAACTTGAAATGATAAAATTTGGCACTCAAAACTGTTACTATGTTTGAAGTGACCAGGCTAGATCATCAAGGAACATTTTAGGAGAAAAAAAAGATCATGGGGAGTAAGTGAACATGTGAGGCTATAATAGTAACGATTTGATTTAGTAGAGTTTTAATAAGCAAAAGTCATTTTCTAAAATAGAACACATAGAGAGTACTTTTGTGGCAGCCATGCTTCTAATATACTGTAGGTATGAAATACTGACAATTTATTCGGAAGCAGAGCTCAAGTATGAAAATATGGGAAAGGCTGACCTCTTAGAAGCAGTGGTTGCGCAGCAGCAACAGCATCAAATGGATGTCAAAAGACATGTTATTATGGATCTTTCACTTTCTGTGGAAACTTAGAAAAAGATATTTAATTAATTTTGAATGTCTATGACCTAATTCATAGACATGGCACTAATATCAA
>CAUYPK010053542.1:0-18111 GCA_963574355.1 Loris lydekkerianus | reverse complement strand
GGGAAAGGATATTTCCATATTTTGAATCAGACAATAGCTTGATAACTAGGATCTATAGAGAACTCAAATTAATCCACATGTAAAAAGCCAACAATCCCATATATCAATGGGCAAGAGACATGAATAGAACCTTCTCTAAAGTAGACAGACGAATGGCTAACAAACATATGAAAAAATGTTCATCATCCCTATTTATCAGAGAAATGCAAATCAAAACCACCCTGAGATACCATCTACCCCCAGCAAGAATGGCCCACATTACAAAATCTCAAAACTGTAGATGCTGGCATGGATGTGGAGAGAAGAGAACACTTTACTCTGCTGATGGGACTGCAAACTAGTACAACCTTTTTGGAAGGAAGTATGGGGAAATCTCAAAGTACTCAAGCTAGACCTCTCATTTGATCCTGCAATCCCATTACTAGGCATCTACCCAGAAGAAAAAAAATCCTTTTATCATAAGAACACTTGCACTAGACTGTTTATTGTAGCTCAATTTACAATCGCCAAAATGTGGAAACAGCCTAAATGCCCACCAACCCAGGAATAGATTAACAAGCTGTGGTATATGTACACCATGGAATACTATTCAGCCATTAAAAAAAATGGAGACTTTACATTCTTTGTATTAACCTGGATGGAAGTGGAAGACATTATTCTTAGTAAAGCAGCACAATAATGGAGAAGCATGAATCCTATGTACTTAATTTTGATATGAGGACAATTAATGACAATAAAGGTCATGGTGGGGGTGGGGGAAGTGAAGAACAGAAAGAGGGAAGGAGGGAGGGGTGGGGTGGGGCCTTGGTGTGTTCCATACCTTTTGGGGGCAAGACAGGATTGCAAGAGGGACTTTACCTAACAAATGAAATCAGTGTAACCTGGCTTATTGTACCTTCAATGAATCCCCAACAATAAAAAAAAAGAAAAAAGAAAAAATGATAAATACATCAGAAAAAAAAATAATTTTTTAGGTTAATGAAACAATAGGCCAAGTGAGTGTTGGACAATCACTGATCACATTGTCCAAATTATTATCGTATCCAAATTCATCTGGGGAAGAGCTAAGGTACTTGAAAAACATGCTATGACATAATTGTATTTTTAAATAGCCAAAATGAAGACTACACTCTTTTTTATAAAACAGGTTTTTTCTATTTATTTTTAAAGTAGAGTGGAATGAAGATCACCGATAGACTGTGGTGGTCTCCTGTCTATTAAAACATTTTTAATACAGTAATACTCATTGTTCCTATAGCTCCTTATTTGAATAAATTAAAATTGTAAGCTACTCAATAGGAAACAGGCAGGAGCTCCTGGTGCTGGAGAAGCTGAGCTACTCTTCCCATCTGTGCTGGTGAGGCTGTGTTTTGTGGTGACAAATGTGAGTAGCTCAGGATATGGCTGAGAAGAGTCCTTTCCTATTTGGCCAACATGTATAGAAAAATCTGCTGTAAAATCTTAAGTTAAAAATTATCTCTTCAGATCCCTTCAAAATACTATCTTATTTTTGAGATTATTTCAGTTTTAAAAATATTGATTGAAACACAGCCTGTCCCATTTTGCAGATGTGAGTGATAGACAATGCAGTTTCTCTTCTCTGAGCATTTGAACTCACCTATCCCCACTGAAATGGGCAGGGGGTGGGGTGTCTCTTTCTCTTTGATTGTCAGGAAGTCTGCTCTGCCATCAATAGTACAAAAATTTCAGCAAAATCGCTTCCACTTCAGTCATTACAGCTGTGCCCTGTTTCCTTAGCAAGTAGGTCTTTGTGATGCCATTGGCCGGTTCCATCATTTTATCGTGCGTGATGGGGTGAATGAACAGATAAAGAATAAAAACTACCTCTGTTTTGTCCTTTTCTAATTTCTTTTCCAAATCTCTTACAACAGCATTTCAAGCCATGTCTGAATATTTATTCCTTATGAAAACAGGGACCCTTTAAGATCTTCTAGTGGTGCGCTCAAAACCTGTTAACTTACGCTTACTCTGGTCTTAGACAATCAGATTCTCCTTGACTACTCGTACAGGAAAACTCTGGTACTCTGCAGCAGAAGCTTTCAGTAAGTAGGATTCTGACAGTTCTCTGAACAGCCAGGTAATAGAAATACTGCAGAAGAAACTAAGTATGGCCTCATTCTTGCTTAAAAGTACTCTATTCCTAGGAGGAATTATGACTTTACACCTCATGAACGTCAGCTGACACTTGTTTCTTAGTGTATGAAGTTTTCAGTTTGGCTAGTTATGTTTTCATGATATGAAGTAAGATTCTTAGAGTTGTTGGCAAGGAAAATACAATTCTCATGATCCCTTGTTACAATTCTCATTATTTTATAGCTAACTGGACAGAGGATATGTCAATACTCAAAAGGGAGTGAGCAAGCAGAGCCGCCAAAAGAGCAAGTCCTCCCTTCAATGAGGACTGAAAGTAGTAAATTGGTAGTAAATTGTCTTTTACTTACTAAAAGTAGTAAATTGGTAGTAAATTGTCTCTTACGCCTCCCAACCATATACAGTGAGAGACAAAGGGGTACAATAACTGGGGGCTGAGCAGAGGAGTACCCACCGTGTGGGTACCACCACATAAATCACATCACCTTTTTCAGCCTGTGTTTATGATTATAACGTTCAAATTTGGTGATACAGAGCACGTGAGACTTTCAAATTATTTTTGTAAACAGTAGATTCCTTACGACTATTGATCAAGTTCACGAATACTTTCTTTTTTTGTTGGCAATGAATACTCAGAAGCAGTCCTTCCGTTAGAACATTATGCTAAGAATCTTGGGCCCATCTGAAAGGGGAGAATCATGGCAGTGTTTGTGTGTGCACAGGTGGCCCTTGGAGACTGGCCTCTCTTTTGTTTTCCTCGGTACTATGCCAGTCTTATAATAATTGCATTTTAAGGAAGACGAGTATGTATGTTTCTCATTTGCACTTAAATGATAATAATATTCTGTAAGCGTTAGCTGACATTCAAAATAGTTTTCATATTAATATCTTAGAACCAGGGACTTGAATTTGGCCCCTCATAAATTATCTTAGGCACTTTTGCCCTCCCTTCTCCCTTCAATGTACAGAGTTTTAGTCACTTTAGACAGAGTAAAAAATGTTTTCATAACCCTAGTTATACTTTTTGATAACAATAGTCAGGTTGTTTAGCCTGTCTTTAGTTCTTTCACATGCCCAGTTGAAATTGACTATAAATTTAGAAACAAAAAAGCAACTATGATTTGGACAAATAATAATGTTTAATAAGAAGAATGCATTTTCCAATTTTACGTTTTGGATTAATATCTAAACTTTACATTTATGAAAGAGCCAATGTTACTTAACAACATGGCTCAATTACTTTGGCTACAATTACTATGAATTTGATAGTTTAACTTTTAATTAATTGCTGTATCACTGAAAACTATTTCATAAAGGATTAGACATGCAGCCATTTGAAAAAGAACTAACTACACTAGATCCATCAGTTAAAACATCTTCCATCCACTTCAAACTTCTCAGAATCTTAGCTACTAGAGTTCCTGTTTTATTTTTCCTGGAACTTATAGAAAATCCTGTTAATAGTTTTCATAATGTCATTCACAACAATCATAGCAGTTTAGGATATGTCTTTATTTAAGCACTGATAACCCCAGAATTAATAGTTACACTGATGCTTTTCCAAAAATCTTATGCAGAGTTTCAAATGATTAAGTCTCAAATGCCTCCAGAGTTTCCATGTTGCTATTCTCTAAAAGAATCATGAGCTAAACATAGTGATATATGTATCTACATAAAAATGATCGTGCAAGGTAGAACTAGCATGGTAACCTCATGCAAACTCTGAAAAAAGTAAATCAAACTTATATGAAAGTGAAATGAAAAAAAAAAAACACATTTTCTGCAGACATCAGAAAGAAAACAGATTCTCTTCCAGCTGAGATATTTATCTGGCACTTTTACATTAAAATGCCCAATTTTCAAAAATACCAGTGCTGGGGAAAATTAAATCCAGATCTTCTGGGAGGGGGTCCCAGGTATAGGTATTTTTTCAAAGCATCCTAGATGATTTGTTTGTGAAGGCAGATTTTAAAATCACTGACTCACAGGAATGAAAAATGAGAAACTAAACAAAAGCTGGAGCAAGTTTAAACTCGGCCATAGTTTCAGTAGTCTGGGTGAAAGCGTATCAAAATTAGTTGTAATGCCTACAACATTAAATTCTACCTTTGGCTTGAAGCACGTAACTTGAAAAATAGTTTCTCCATTTTTTATAGTCCTGATTTTATCTTAGGCTTGAAAAAGACACTATTTATTTCATAAACTTTTATAGAGTTCTAGGCAGTTTGCCAGACACAAAATAAGAGTGGAGAAAGCTTAACTAGATCCCCATAACACCTTTGTACCAACCAACTGTACTTTTCGGAACACACTGACAATTATGGTCACATGGAGTTTTTTCCTGGGTAATTAATCTTTACAGTGGTAACAAGGCGGTATGCCATTCACTATTCTAACAATCCAATTTCTGTGACAACTAGTAGTGATACAATTTTAAAATGACAACCAGGAGTCCATTCTAGGAGGAAAAGCTTCACTTTGAGAGTTCTGAATGTAATAACAAAATCATAAAAAACTTCCCACAATTAGTCATATAGTTAAATATCTTAGCATAGTAATAAACAAAGCTATTTTTTTCAGGACAAAATAGGAGAATAAAGTATATGAACCCTTTATGGTCTTAGGGTGGCACAGTGAGTTCCGGCTTCTGGACTGTTAGTTTGTTTCAAGAATGGATTAGTCTACCAGGAAATATGCTTTGGTAGCTGTAATTGTGGGAAACTACTCTTTCTCTCCTCAGCATACCACCCCCTCAAGAGATCACATAGAAAAAAAGAACAAATTCTTATTTGGCTGGACAAATTTTAAGTGGAGAATAAGAATAGGAGAGTCTTGGCAGAATAGCTGCTATTTGAACTGATTTTTAATAGAAAAATAACAATTAGCTAAGTAAAAAAGAGGAAGTCAAGTGAGGAAGGAAGAGCATGATTCAGTTTAAGGAACAGCATATGTGAAAACTCTGAACCATAAACCAAAAGGGTTATGCGGAAATTTCCAAATTCTGTATTACTGAATTATCAGGGGTGTGGAGGGAGGGCTGGGAGTTAAAGCCAGTAGGTGGGGCTTGGGATGCCTTAAAAGGGCACTGGGAATTTATTTCACAAACTCTGTAATCCTTGAAGTATCTTAAGTAGTGGGGAAATGGCAAAATAAATATATTTGAGATTTGAAGACTTGTTTTGGGAGCTTCAGGGATGAAGAACTAAAAGGGAGTGCACTTGGGGTTGAGGGGTAAGGGATGCAGACTAGAGAACAGCTGGATACACTGGGAGAGAGGAAAGCCTGAGGGCAGGACAGTGATGTGGATGGAGAGAAGAGAGAATGACAAAAATGTGTTTAGATTAGAAGATACCACCTCTGCCACATGGACTGAATGATAAGAAGGATGGCTCCTAGGATTTGGGTTGAGCAGCTGGTAACTGGTGAAACTTTCAATGGAAATAGAATATAGAGGAGAATTAGGTCTGGTAGAGTGGGATGAGGATAATTTTAGATGCAGTTTTATGTGAGTTTAAGAAATAGGAAAGAAATTAGCTCTACAATCTTGAATCAAAATTTCTTTGAGGAAACATGCAAGTTTAAGAGCATTTTATCCAGTGAGGATAGAAAAGCTCGCCCTCCTGTTGTATACATTGCACCAGAGCTCATGGGTATTGAGTCAGCCCACTAAGAGTTGTAAATTAGGAGCGGTTGCTGTGAGCTATGACATCATGGCAGTCTACTAAGGGCGACAAAGTGAGACTCTGTCTCAAAAAAAAAAAAAAAAAGGAGAGAACAAGTCCTAAAAGCTCGTGATAAAAGAATATGTCCTAGTTAAGGAGGTTAGGAATTACCCGATGAGAAAGTGACCACTGATGTCACTACTGACACGGTTCATGTTCTTCAAGAACGCCAAGATCATAACAGACGAGGAAAGAAGGAAGAATTTTTCCAGATTAAAGAAGATTGAGGAGACTTAACAGTTCAACATACTCATGATCCGGAATTTCCGTTCCCCACAAAGAACTTACTGGAACAGTTGGAAAAAGATGAATATAGTCTGTTGAATAGCAACTAGAATTTTACCAGTACAATACTAATGTGGTATTAATATTTATGATTTTGTTCATCGTATTGATGGTATGAAAGAGAAAGTCCTTAGTTTTTAGCATATAGATACTGAAGTACTTAGGGGTGAAAAGATGTCATAAATATAACTTACTTTGAATCTGAACCTGAGAGGGTTCAGGAAAAATAAATATCATTTTGAAAGATTGAATGATAATGTTAATGTGCTAGCTTTTGAGAATATGAGTAAAAAGTATGTAGAAATTCTTTGTACTATTCTTTCAATTTTTCTATGATTATATCAAAATAAAAAATTAATTCAGCAAAACATTCTTTTGAAATATTTTAATTCTTAGAAAAGCAAAAGAATAATATAATACCTATATTCCCTCTGGCTAGAATAAATAATAGTTAATATTGCCCTATTTACTTTCAATCATTTTTTGAACATAGTATTACCTCATAACATTTTATGTAGAAAGACATATTATGTATCTGCTGAAGAAGAGGAGAAAGGCAAAGGCTGTAGCCTAAATTAGGTTTAATCAACCCTTAAATTAAGAAATAATCAAGGTAGAGTCCGAGTCTAAGATTCCCCAGAGACTAAGGGTGATTATACTCTGATCTTTAGCTTTCCATCAGGATAATTTAGTTATCTTGGGGAAGGACCAAGGGTTAAATTTTTGTTTTAGTTTCTATAGAAATGCAAAAACAATGGCTCTTTCCATATTTCAGCAAACCATATTGAAGTACTTTATTTCTCCTGTACTTTTGATATGATTAAAATCCACTTCAAGGATGTCATTCAATTGAAACTATAATAGGAGAAAGGACTGGCTATTCACAAAAAACCTTTCAAGAGCCTCTTTTTAAAAATAGTAAGTATTGGAAACGGGCAAATATTGCCAGACCATGTGACGCTATGTGCTAAAAACAATGGTTGAATTATAACCGAGGTTTGCAGCCAAGATGTAACTTTTGCAATGACCTCCTCTGTGTTGCTAGCTGCTGCCCTCTCGAGAAGAAATGAGTCACTGCCTGCTGGATCTCACTTGGCTCAAATGGAAGTCAGGAGACTTGATGGGAACAGAAATTTGAGCAGACATGAGAGAGACACTGGCCATTCACAATTAATTTGGTCTTCTTGAGGTATCTTTATCCAGATACTCACTTATCTTTAAGGTTTTAATCTTACTTTCCTTGGTAAACTCAAGAAAGGCCAAGTGAAGGATAGGAATTCAAGACCAGACAGCAAATCAATACAGGGTAAACACAGCACAAATGGAACAAATCCATGGGGATAAGTGAGAAGGAGCAATTGTTTCCAGGGCTGGAACCTGCAGCAAGGAGCCGGCAGCAGAGGAAAGAAGGGAGTTAGGGCTCCTGGGAGGTGGCGGTGCTGGTTCACCCAGACACGGGCATCTCCCCTCTGTCTCCTTTTACATTTCCCTACCCTCTCTCTCACTTTTCATTATTTTCCTGATCCCTCTGAGACTGTCCCGCTGAAAAAGGTTAGCTCTCCTTGCAGCACTGCACTGAAGAAGATGTGCTGGCATTTCTGGTTGGGAATTTAGGAATCATTTCCCACCTTTCTCAGATGTCTTCTTTTGGTTCCTTCTTTGGTCTGGCAGAGAACAAATCCTAGGTTACATGATAATGACTCTTTCTGCTACATTCTCTTTAATAGAAAAAAAAATAAGATTTTCTTTTTCATTTTTAGTAAGTCTCCCTACATCACATCTTTAAGTTGTAAATAAAACTTCTCAGCCTAAGCAAATACTATCTTCATGATAAGTTTTATTTCCTGGAATGGAAAATACCACTGTTATTGAGTACTGTACCCTTCTCTATTTTTACTAAAGAAAATCATGACTACTAGGAAAAGGAAAGTATCTCAGAGATTAACATGAAAAGAGTAGGAGGAAAACTACTTAGAAATACAAAAGAATGTCTACTAATCTTGTCTTTTTCTAATTGAAAACAACGACTAATGTGACCAACATAAAATACCCCACACATGACAAGAGTTTCTCTATATCCACACTGTAGTACCCAGCGCCTGAACAAAACGCATGGTCTCCAGCCCCAAGAATTTATATTTCTCAAATGTTTTATGAGGTCATTAAAAAATCACAGAATCATTCAGTAAAATTACAATAAATCTATGTTTATATGTATGCTTTTATAGAGATACATCTGGGGAGGGAGATGTTCTTCTAAATATGTACAGTATTTATCTCTAGGTGGTGGTATGGTATACAATTTTTAAAAAACTTTCTTCTTTCTATTTTTGCATATTTTATAGGATGCATTATTTTATAATCAACAAAAATAAAGTCATTCATTTTCTTTATAGATTGAAAAGCAGATCTTGAAACATTTCAAACATTCATTATTTCTCAACTTAAAATTATATTACAAGCTCCATGCCCATAACTCAGCAGCTAGAATGCCAGCCACATACACCGAAGCTGGTGGGTTTGAATCCAGTCTGGGCCTGCCAAACAACAATAACAACTACAACCATAAAATAGCTGTGATAGGTGCCTGTAGTTACACCTACTTGGGAGGCTGAGGCAAGAGAATTGCTTAAACCCAAGAGTTGGAGGTTGCTGTGAGAAGTGATGCCACAGCACTCTGCCCAGGGCAACAGCTTGAGACTGTCTCAAAAAAAAGAAAAAAAAAAACAAAAAACAAAAAACAACTTATATTACTGAGAATACATACATATAATATATATATACAATTTTTTTTTTTTAAACCACTGGTGCTTTTATTTATTTATTTATTTATTTTTGCAGTTTTTGGCCAGGGCTGGGTTTGAACCCACCACCTCTGGTATATGGGGCCAGCGCTCTACTCCTTTGAGCCACAGCAGCCGCCCGAGAGTACATACGTATATTTTTTAATGCAAATCAATTTTTAAATGAAATAACATCAAAATTAGTTCTTATTACTCTATAATATTCAGCTTTTAAAAATATTAAATGCTTATACATTCCTGACTTTATGTCTGGCTTCCTGTACGCAAGCTGAGTTGCTATGGTGACATCACTTTGTATTTACATTTGAAACTTCTATATACTATAGGTTTATAACATTCTATTATCTCATTCCTATTGAACTTTTTAAAATGTAGCTTTGGTTTATCTGCTATGAGCCCCAAAGGACTCTTGATCACTTTCTCCACAGATAAATTACCAAAAGCAGTGAAAATAAATCCCCACTGCACTTAGGCACAGAATCCAGACAGATCTCAGCCCCCGTTCTCTCCCACTACCATCTGGACCTCCTGAGAAAGCAGAGGGACACCTCCCCCAGGCCACTTACTGCTTGCTGTAGCCACTAGCAGCAGGGACCAGAGAAAGAGATAGATCCTAAGGACATCTTTCTCCTCTCTGTCCAGTGTCTCGCTGACCTGACAGGAACTTTAAGAGATCCTCTAAGTCCCTTTCAAATCTAAAATCTATGAATCTACAAATAATTTATATGAAAAAATAGGCTTTCAAACTGAGTGTTTTACTACTTCTTACTAGGATAAGGAATCCAATTTAGATCAACTTTTTGATGGCAGATGTACAAATTAATTGCCATGCACATTTCTGCTCCTATACTTACTCCATTTTAGATATTTTTAAAGATCTGATAATATTCTCATAAAACATCTTTCAACCAATTTAGTGGTAGCCAGTTGCTTGATAAATACAAGTACCTTCTCTGGGATTTGATCCATCAGCTATTCTTTCCATGTCTCTGCCTCTGCCATCCTCTCTCTCTTTTCTTCAGTTATTCCTTTCCCACTGACCATTAATCTTAGTTTATAAACAAGTCCAGCTCTTGGTACACTAATAAAAACAAGAAAACCTTCACTATCTCCCACTTCCCACTTCAGCTACCCTCCGTCTTTCCCTACCCTCCATTACCCTCACCTTCTATTCCCACCTGCCTCACCACAGCTTGGTTCCTTCTGAAGGGTTCCTTCTCCTATCACTCTGCCGAAGCTGCCTGTATGACCAACAATGACTAAACCAGTACTGTTCTTACTGTGCCATTTTATTTTGTTCAACTTTTCTTTCTTTCCTAAAATTTACTTCCATCAAGGTCATGGGCACTTAATTCTCCTGGCTTTTCTCCCGTAAGTTTCTTATCTTTTGCCTATCCATAAATATTGGTGTTTTCAAGAGCCGCATCGTACATTTTCCTCCCCTTCCAGACACCTCCACCCAACTGACATTGCCAGCCACTCTGGTATACCTCTCTCTCCTGAGAGTCACATCTATATTTTTATTTTTTACAACATAAAAAATAGCTTTATTGAATCTTTTTTTATTTTTTATTAAATCATAACTTGGTACAGTGATGCATTTATGGGGTCTGTAAACATTTCACATTGTATATTGAAGCAGTACACCTATATTTTTAATTTATTAGTGCATATGTATTCTGTCCTCAAACATCCACTGAATCTATACATTTGCATCAAATAAGAAAAATAATTAGCCCAACTATTGCCTAGGCTTTTCACTCATTTTTTCTTTTTTCAAGTCAAAAATACAAATCTTAGCTTAATCTTCTTCTTTAAAAAATTCAGAGTCTCCCTAGTGCCTAAATAATAAAATCCAAAATGCCAAATCCTGGCTTGCAGAGTCCGTTCCCTCAAGCCTACCTTTCCAGCTTCATTTTCTTTCTTTTGCCTTTTTATGCCCCAAGTCTGCCAAGTACCTACATATAGGATGCACTCTCCAAACACATCACCCTCATGCGCGTTGGTGAGTTGCCCCACATGGTTTTCTTGGGCTGGAACGCTCCCCCTCTTTCCTCTCCTTCACTATCTAAATGTTCCTTCCCTCCTCATGCCCCTATTTGTTGATATATAACATAACATTTTTATTATATTGTAAAACTTGAGGGAACAGTGTCCCCCCACTGCCTGTGTCTGGCACAATTCCTGATACATAGACTTTTCAAATGTACAAATGAATTAACAAGTGAATTAACTACAACTATGCAATGGATAAAATTTGGATGGACAGAAAAATGAGAAAGTTTGAAATCCAATGAATAAGGAGGGCTTCCATTTAAATTTAGGTATGTCAAATTTCCATGATTCACTCATAACAACTATGATTAATATGTGCCGTAATCTGACTTCCCATTCTTGCTGTAATCCAAAAGTTTTCACCTGAGGAGTATGCCTTTGGGAACTACCTCCCTCTACACAGCCTAGCTTTGCTCTATTTCTCTTTCTAGGAGCATTTTCTTCTTCTTAACATTCTTCTCACCATCAAGCACTAATTCTGTGCTTCATTACTGTACTCAGCTGAGCACAGAACTAGTTCAGATTTTTAAATTAAAACACATTTCCTTCATATTTGTCACAGCCTAATTGTAGTGATTGGGTAACTAGTTGTAACCAGCTTTTATTCATCCCCTTCTACCTCACCTCAGTGATTATAAAATGATGCATACAAAACTTATTGGAATAAGACAGGAACAGAAATGTATTTATAAGAAAAGTAATCAATTTCTGTATTGATGCCCATCTATTTGACACCCAATTATTTTCAGTTGTAATACTCAGCCCCTGGAATTTAGAAGAAAACTAAGCCTTATGAGCTGTTGAAAGTCAGGAAGTTTTAAATGTTTAGAGGGCTATGCCAGTAGTGAAATAGCAGCTCTGTTTCTACCTTTTAATTAAGTGCCAAAGTCATATAATTTTAATGGAATTTGGCTGTCAGTGAACTGTTTCAAGAGTAACTATTATATACCATTATATAGGTAGACTGACTACCCAAATGATCCTAACCAACTAAGTAGTTGATAAATATCAATAAACACATCTTAGAATATTAATTATAAACTGAATGTTATCTGAGGAAATGAACAAGTAATTCAAACTTTTCTAAATGAATATCAGTTTTCTATTTCATACAAAACAAATGTTTTCTGCCTTCAAGGACTTTTATTTATTTTTCTTTTTTATTTCAGAATATTACAGAATTATAATTACAAATGATTTGGTTACATGGATTGCTTTGGTACTGCTTGAGTCAAAGCTATAACCATGCCCATAACCCAGACAGTGTACATTTTACCTATTAGATATGATTGAACCCATCCCTTTCTCCCCCTTCCACTTGGTTGACTTCCATAGATTTTTAGTTCCATCTGTGCACATGAGTGCTGGTTGGTTAGTTCCAATTTAATAGTGAGTATATGTGGTACCTGTTTTTCCATTCTTGTGATACTTCACTTAGGAGAATGGTCTCTAGTTCTACCCAGATTGTTGCAAAAGGTATTCATTCATGTTTTTATGTCTGAGTTGTATTCCATAGTATACACATATCATATTTTATTATTCCACTCATGAATTGATGGGTATTTGCATTGATTCCATATCTTTGTGATTGGAAAACTGTGCTGCAATAAACATTATAATCCAAGCGTCTTTTTGATAAAATGGCTTTTTTTTCCTTTTGAGTAATTACCCAGTAGCAGGATTGCTGGATCAAATGATAGGTCTACTTTTAGCCAGATGCAGAAGGTTAAAACAGGATTCACATATCTCACTACTCACTAAAATCAATTTAAGTTGGATAGCAGACTTAAATATAAGACTATTTTAGAGGAAAATGTTGAAAAACCTCTTCCAGATATTAGCCTATGCAAATAATTTATGAAGATGACCCCAAGGGCAATCATAGCAACAACAAAAAGAAATAAATGGGATTTAATTAAATTAAAAATCTTCTATATAGCCAGGGAAATAATCAAACAAGCAAATAGACAACGTACCTAATGCGAGAAAATATTTTCATGCTATACATCTGATAAGGGCTAATAACCAAAATCTACAAAGAATTCAAGCAAATGAGCAAGAAAAAAGTTGAACAAACCCATTAAAAAGTGGGCAAAAGACATGAATAGAAGCTTTTCTAAAGAAGAAAGACTAATGGCCAATAAATGTATGAAAAATTGCTCAATGTCATTAATCATCAGAGAAAGGCAAATCAAAACCACAATGAGAAATCGGCTAACACCAGTGACAATGGTTTCTCTCAAAAAGTCCCCAAACAATAGATGTTATTGTGGATGTAGAGAAAGGAACACTTATACACTGTTGGTGAGACTGCAAGCTCCTAAAACCTCTCTGGAAAATAGTATGAAGATTCCTCAAAGAATTCAAAGGCGGTTTAAAAAAGAGCACTTACAAAATATTGAAATCACTCTTAAGAGTTTGTCTGTTTCCAAAACAAGGGTCCAGAATAGATTTAGGTTTCGTTTTGCTCAATTCAACTCCATTTTTCACAACAGATACACACAAGATGTTTCTGAGCTGCTGTCAAAAACAATCTTTGATTTTTTTCTGTCCAAAAGAGGATACTCAAGACTGAAGCCATTGAATCAGCACTTAACATTTTTTGTTGTTGATAGCACTGAGCGGGTAGCAGGGGCTAATGAGAGCTCTAGCAGCCTGGGACAGCACGGCATCATGCTCAATGTCCTTGTCAGAAAAATGAGGTAGACAGACTGGCCTCGTGCTGCTGTATATGTTTGTTGTGTGAAACTTAGAGTTTGTGAGACAGGAGAGGGTAAACTTTAACATTTTAAGTCTATGCCTTAGAGTGCTAATACAGGAAATGCTAAATACTCAACACTATCACTCAGCTTTGCATATGGAAAAAGCAGCTTTAAAGGAATACAATTTTGGCCTTGAAGAGAATGAACAATATGCTCAGAGTTCATTTTGTGGGGCCTTATGGAAGGACAATGGAGAAAAATCTCATCTCTCAGTGTAGCTCAATAGGTATTACTGGTTGCTTAAATGCATATGAAACTTGGATTTTTTTGGCCCCAGCTGGTGAACTCATGTCTCTCGCCTTCCCTCTATTATCTACTGAGTCACTGCCTACTCATCAGTTGAAAGATCAGACAAAATGGCCCTGCTTCCTGGAGAATAAGAGACGCCTCTCTACCCACACAGTTGAGGGGTTTGCTGGTGGAATGTTGCTTAGATATTACCCATCAGCTGTGCATCCCTGTGGAAAACAATATGCCTGTCTAACCTGCACATGCCATAGAAAAAACTCAATATTCATTTCTCCTCTTGCACATTTATTCTCCATGTCATTAACATGAGGTAAACAGGAAAAATCATGCACAAATGTGGTTTTTCAAAATGTTCATTTTCTTCTATTAATAAATACATTATTTCTTATTTCAAATGTCAGCTGATGTAAATATGAGATAACTGCTGTGTATTGTTTTTCTATCCCTACTGAGAAATCTCTGAGAAATAAATAATTTATGCAATTGCATTTCTAGGGGCAACTCGGTTACTGTTGCTTTGGAAACTATTTCTTCTGTGTATATACATGGATTCAACTGATATTGAACCATTGTTTTTCAATACCAAAACTAATTTTCCACGGACTTTTCCTTCTCCCTTAGTTGATTGGATAAGGCTACCCAAATTGCAATAGAAAAAGATCTGATCAATAGTAACATCTTACCTGTACTTTCTACTCTAGGAACTGGGAAAAGGATATAGAACTAGGTCTTTGAGTTTAGTCAAGTAAGTTTTGGATTAAATTCCAGGGTCCTTTATAGCATTATGAATCTGACTTCTTTCCCAATCAATAAAGTAGAGATTGCTTTATTATTCTCTGAAAAAAATCATTTAGGAAAATTCAATTAAATATTTACATTTGTAGATGTAATTAACAGATAGTAGCACTCTGTTTAAAATATTTAACAAGATAAGCTGCAGATATTTTATGTTGCATACTCTTTTGCCCCAGCATAATTATGTAACTTAAAGGACTAATATTATTTAACAGAAAAAAACACAAATAAATAATTATCAAGACTATCTGTTCAGGACATCTCCCCTTAGCTATGTCCTCTTAATTATAGGAAAAAAAATAGAATCTTAGTGTTGGAACAAATTTTAGATGTCCCCTAAGAATAGAAGTGTAAGGAATGTATCTTGGTGAGGGTAAATATGAATGCTGATGTCATGGTGCCAGAACTAGGAACTGGGACTGTCCAGTCAGATAAAAGGTATGTAAGTTTCCCCCAAAGGCAAAGCACAAAGCTGTCCTAGAAATAAAAGGTAATGGGAAAATCTAAATATGGGAAAATCTAAATAATGGGAAAATCTAAATTTCCCAGGCATTTACTAAAGCTACCTTCTGCTACAAATCAGTGCATCTGGTAAATAGTTGCCTTGTCTTCCAGACAATTTCATTTCTCAGATTTTAGAAAAAAACAAACAAACAAATAATAAAAGGAATTGCTAGTCTAAACTTGGTTGCAAAGACTACAGGAGGCCTATGGAAAAAAATTGACAGAAACCTTAGGACCACAACATTCTGGAGCTTATTATAGTCAAGGAAGTATGTACTAGGTGCAGGCAATAAGGTCATTAGTCTTTGAAAAAGTAAACAGTCAAAAACTTCAAAGAAACTGGACTCCCCATTGCCCCCCAGGGTGGATAATGAGAGTAGATAGAGTAGGAATACAAGTATCAAAGAATCCACTAAGTCAGAAAGAAAGAGAAAAATGCCTAAAGTGATCTGTGTGTCTACAGAGAGAGCTCTATGCCAAATTCATTTTTTTGTTTTTAATGTTAAAGTTCAAGGAGGCTCAGACCTATGTCTATATTAATAGTATGGGCATAGCAGAAAACTTTGATAATAAATTGAGGATTAGGCTTGGCACCTGTAGCACAGTGGTTACGGCGCCAGCCTCATACACTGAGGGTGGTGGGTTTGAACCTAGCCCAGGTCAGCTAAACAACAATGACGACTGCAACCAAAAATACCCAGGTGCTGTGGAGGGTGCCTGAAGTCCCAGCTACTTGGGAGGCTGAGCAAGAGAATGGCTTAAGCCCAGGAGTTTGAGTATGCTGTGAGCTGTGATGCCATAGCACTCTACCGAGGGCAACATGGTGAGACTCTGTCTCAAAAAACTAACTAAATGAATAAATAAATTATTAGGGGAAACATGAGGAGCATTACTTCTTTCATCATTCAAGACTCTGATGAACATATTGACTAGGATTGAGCCAGGAAAAGAATTTTTGGCATCCCTTCGGATTGCTATCAAATCAGTAATCCACATATTTTAGGTGTAATTTAACAAATTGAGAATTAATCTGGCTATATTATCATTCAATTCATATTTCACCATCTTATCCATATGGATTTCTAAGAAGCCAAAGTAACTGTTAAATTTCAAATATTCTATGTGTAATACTGAGAAAGTGTTAAATTACTGATGAATAGATAAATCAATGAATGAACTAGAGAGAACTTGGGAAAAATAAAGAGAAGTGATTATTAGGTGGGAATATGGGAATAATATCTATTTCTCTTTTATTCATTTTATTGTTTTCATAATAATATTTTATATTACATAAAACATATAAATAACTAAAAAGAGAAATCAAGATATACTTGGTATATGTACCAATTTTTTTTATTATAATGACGCTATTAAAAGAAGAAGCAAATATGATTTGAGGTACCTTGTATTTTATGGTTCTCATCACTTCCACTTTCTATTTGAAGTTTTCACAAGCTATCTGTTCAATTATCTGTCCTGAGTGATGCCCAAATTTGATATCAAGAAGGTTGGTCCAGATTTTTAGTATCTTTTTTTTGGCAGTTGAAAAAATATATGTCTATAAATTTAAGCTATCCTTTTGAAGGAATGACATGACTAATAAAGTCACACTATGAGAATAAATATTTGGGGTTTTAAATATGTTTTTATTTTATTGCAAGAGAGGTTAGACTGATTCTGAATTAGTTTGTGAATTATTCATTTGGCATCAAGTAGTAGTATTGTCTGATACTAAATTTAAACTGAAAGTAAAAATGTAGAGGCTAAATATGCTTCTTTATCTCTTAAGATGCAGGTTTTGCTTCTAAGGAGCTCTAACTTGCAGACAAAGCCAATGCATTATATTGCATTGTAATTGACAAAGCCAATTACATATATTTTATCTCCAAAGTGCAGTGGGGTAAATTAAAATTAAATGAAGTGTATTTAGTTAATAAGTGTGTGATGTGATAAGAGAATAAGAGATGTGCCATCTTCTCAAAACCTGACCTGTATTAGTAAGTTTAAGAGCAGTATTGGTGGTGGGTCAACTCCCAGTGCAGACGGCAGCACTTCATAGTTCCATAAAGAAATGATAAAATATGTAGAAGGAGCAGAAACTGGGGATAGGAAAGAGATGGGGTGCTTATTCCAAGCAGAAAAAACTTTATAAGTAATGTGAAAGTAGAGTGAAAGTGTCAGGCACCTATAAGGAATCTGCAATATTTCCACTAAGGATATAACAAAGGACCTAACAAAAGACAAACCTAAAGGCAAAGGTTTGGATAAGATTATGTGGAGCAGTAAATTCTAGGTGAAGACATTTGGATTTATTCTACAGGAAATAGGGAAATCATTATGGTATTTGCAGGGAGAATGACATTATCATAGTTATGCTTCAGGGAAATTATTTCAGCAGTGGCATTTGTAATACATTTAAGGGGGAGTTTGAGATGGGTAATCATTAAGAGGGTCCAAGTGTGTCGTGATGAGCAGTTAGTCTAGAATGGTGGTATAATATGCTTTATTTTATTAATTAATATAACTGTGTATTTAATATAGTATTTCATATGATAAATAAATCAAATAAAAGAAAATATTTATTCAGTATCCCCTTACTTAAAACCAAGGCAATCTTCTACAGGTTGCCACCCAGTTTACCCAGCACCATTTGTTGAATAGGGAATCTTTTCCCCATTGAGTGTTTTTAATTGGCTTGTCAAAGATCAAATAACTGTAAGTAGCTGGATCCATCTCTTGGTTCTCGATTCTGTTCCAGACATCTATTTCTCTGCTTTTGTGCCAGTACCATGCTGTTTTGATCACTATCGATTTATAGTAGAG